>JAVGVS010000511.1:0-247189 GCA_032718565.1 Distichodus sexfasciatus | reverse complement strand
ACAGTACTGTGCAAAAGTATCAGGCAGGTGTGAAAAAATGCTGTAAACAAAGAATGCTTGTGTTAAATGGAAGTGTTAATCATTTATTTTCATCAATCAACAAAATGCAGTGAATGAACAAAAGAGAAATCTAAATCAAATCAATATTTGGTGTGACCACCCTTTGCCTTCAAAACAGCATCAATTCTTCTAGGTACACTTGCACACAGTTTTTGAAGGAACTCGGCTGGTAGGTTGATCCAAACATCTTGGAGAACTAACCACAGATCTTCTGTGGGTGTAGGCTTCCTCACATCCTTCTGTCTCTTCATGTAATCCCAGACACACTCGATGATGTTGAGATCAGGGCTCTGTGAGGGCCATACCATCACTTCCAGGACTTCTTGTTCTTCTTTACACTGAGGATAGTTCTTAATGACTTTGGCTGTATGTTTGGGGTCGTTGCCCTGCTGCAGAATAAATTTGGGGCCAATCATACACCTCCCTGATGGTATTGCATGATGGATAAGTATCTGCCTGTATTTCTCAGCATTGAGAACACCATTAATCCTGACCAAATCTCCATTTGCAGAAATGCAGCCCCAAACGTTCAAGGAACCTCCACCATGCTTCACTGTTGCCTGCAGACACTCATTATTGTACCGCTCTCCAGCCCTTCGACGAACAAACTGCCTTCTGCTACAGCCAAATGTTTCAAATTTTGACTCATCAGTCCAGAGCACCTGCTGCCATTTTTCTGCGCACCAGTTCTTATGTTTTCGTGCATACTTGAGTCACTTGGCCTTTTTTCCACGTCGGAGGTATGGCTTTTTGGCTGCAACTCTTCCATGAAGACCACTTCTGGCCAGACTTCTCCGGACAGTAGATGGGTGTACCTGGGTTCCACTGGTTTCTGCCAGTTCTGAGCTGATGGCACTGCTGGACATCTTCCGATTTCGAAGGGTAATAAGCTTGATGTGTCTTTCATCTGCTGCACTAAGTTTCCTTGGCCGACCACTGCGTCTACGATCCTCAGCGTTGCCCGTTTCTTTGTGCTTCTTCAAAACAGCTTGAACAGCACATCTTGAAACCCCAGTCTGCTTTGAAATCTTTGTCTGGGAGAGACCTTGCTGCTGCAGTATAACTACCTTGTGTCTTGTTGCTGTGCTCAATCTTGAATCATTTCTGAAAGCATTCTTTGTTTACTGCCTAAAACTTTTGCACAGTACTGTATATATATATATATATATGTAGTAAACAAAAAAGTGTCAAATAACCCAAAACATGTTTTATATCTTAGATTTTTGAAAATAACCACCCTTTGCTTTGATTACTGCTTTGCACACTCTTGGCATTCTCTCGATGAGCTTCATGAGGTAGTCACCTGAAATGGTTGTCACTGCACAGGTGTGCCTTGTCAGGGTTCATTTGTGGAATTTCTTGCCTTCTTAATGGGGATGGGACCATCAGTTGTGCTGTGCTGAAGTCAGGTTGGAACACAGCTGACAGCCCTATTTCACAATTGTTAGAATTCATATTATGGCAAGAACCAATCAGCTAAGTAAAGAGAAACAACAGTCCATCATTACCTTAAGAAATGAAGGTCAGTCAGTCCGGCTAATTGCAAAAACTTTGAATGTGTCCCAAGTGCAGTCGCAAAAACCATCAAGCGCTACGACGAAACTGGCTCACATGAGGACCGCCCCAGGAAAGGAAGGCCAAGAGTCACCTCTGCTGCTGAGGATAAATTCACCACCCTCAGAAATCGCAAGTTAGCAGCAACTCAGATCAGTGCCCAGCTAAATGCCACACAGAGTTCTAGTAGCAGACACAGCACTGCATCAACTGTTCAGAGGAGACTGCACGAATCAGGCCTTTATGGTCAAATAGCTGCTAGGAAACCTCTACTAAGGAAAGGCAACAAGCAGAAGAGATTTCTTTGGGTCAGGAAACACAAGGAATGGACCTTAGACCAGTGGAAATCTGTGCTTTGGTCTGATGAGTCCATATTTGAGATCTTTGGTTCCACCCGCCGTGTGTTTGTGCGACGCAGAAAAGGTGAACGGATGGTCTCTACATGCATGGTGTCCACTGTGAAGCATGGAGAAGGAGGTGTGATGGTGTGGGGTTGCTTTTCTGGTGACAATGTTGGGGATTTATTGAAAATTGAAGGCACACTGAACCAGCATGGCTACTACAGCATCCTGCAGCGATATGCCATCCCATCCGCTTTGCCTTTACTTGGATCATCATTAATTTTTCAACAGGACAATGACCCGAAACACACCTCCAGGCTGTGTAAGGGCTATTTGACCAAGAAGGAGAGTGATGGAGTGCTGCGCCACATGGACTGGCCTCTACAGTCACCTGACCTAAACCCAATTGAGATGGTTTGGGATGAGATGGACCACATAGTGAAGGCAAAAGTGCCAACAAGTGCTCAGCATGTCTGGGAACTCCTTCACGACTGTTGGAAAACCATTTCAGGTGACTACCTCATGAAGCTCATCGAGAGAATGCCAAGAGTGTGCAAAGTAGGGGTGGGCGATATATCGAATATACTCAATGTATCTCGGCTTGTTTCACGTGCGATGTAGTAAATGACTATATTGTGACCATCGAGTATAAATCCTAACGTTACTTTTAAACAGACAGCATGTACTTAGCTTTTCTGCCCCGTCAAAGCAGACAGCTCGCTCCCCCACCCATCCAGAAAACTCCTATCGCATGCATGTTTTGTACCGCTTTCATGTCTCACTTCTCTGCTTGCTTCCCCGCCTATGGCGTCACATCAATGCCAAAACTAGAGCATGCAAAATGGCTTGCTGGACGTAAATTTCAAAGTCGCGAGCGCAAATGTGAAACTCCAGAGCACAAAATTAAGAAAAGTCCGCGGTTGTGATGATATTGCGTGCAAACAGTTTTTTTCCTCTCTTGAATGTGTTGATCCTCTTGATGTGTTAAAGGTCCTCGCGCGCAAGGTAGATAACCGACGAGTGGCTTTTTTGCTTGAGGGAGATTTCTATGTGCGTGGTTTGAAATGGGCGGGGTTTTGGCGGTTTGGGGGCGGGGTATTGGCGGTTTCTGCCTGCGAATCGTATTGGCCGATGGCTCCTGGTTTTGTGATTAACGGCACGCTGCAGACAGTTTTTCAGAAAAACCAAAGATGACGTAAAAAGAGGAAGAGCGGCAGGTATATTAAACGCAAGTTATAGTTTATCGACCTTATAATTATAATTTAATAGTTAGGTCTTACACGTTTAATAAGCACGCAATCAATGGCTCCCCTTGCCCACTTGTCCGTCCCCAATATAAAGTTTGCTATATTATACTTTGGTTTAAAATAAAAGCATTTACTATGTTAAACTTTGGCTAAATTCATTATATTGGTGTCATTTTATGCAGTATAGGGCCGAATTTATCATTTATACAGTGATTTAGAGGAAATTTAAAGGTATTGAGATATATATTGTGTATCGTGATATAGCTTAAAAATATTGCGATATTATTTTTATGCCATATCGCCCAGCCCTAGTGCAAAACAGTGATCAAAGGGTGGCTATTTTCAAGAATCTAAGATATAAAACATGTTTTCATGGTTATTTCACACTTTTTTGTTTACTACATAATTCCATATGTGTTCATTCATAGTTTTGATGCCTTCAGTGAGAATCTACAATGTAAATAGTCATGATAATAAAGAAAAAACATTGAATAGGAAGGTGTGTCCAAACTTTTGACTGGTACTATATATATATATAGTACAGTGCTTGAAAAGTTATTTCCAATGCATTAAAGTAAGATGTGAAGATGTGATGTGATGTTAATCAGGCCGGCAATTAGAAGACCAGCAACACTGAACAATGTAAGGAAGGAGCAGGAATGATTCCTAAAAATCTTTAGGTGTGTGTACAGTGTGTACAACAAAATGTGACTTTTATATTTGGCCCATTCATGAAGGAGCAGAGTGGCAGCTGACACAGTGACCCTCCGATCACAGGGTGAACACCCTAACTGTTACGCTAGTGAGAAATGACTCACTGTGGGACATCAGCATATACAACCTCATGGAACTTGCCTGTGTGGAAGGTTCTGTGAGACTTGTGTGATATTGACCATAAGGTTACTTATATGAAACGTGTCTGTCTAAAGTAGGCCGTCATACAGCTCTGCTAATACTTCCTGTTTGACAGCATCATCCATATAAGTCAAATGTAAGTAAATAGTAGTTTAAACATGCATTAGGTGTTGTAGCTGCATTTGACAAACACCCATGTTATAAATGAGTAATGGTAATGATTTCATTAAAGTACAGTTTAAGTATGAATCTGCAGAAAGTCTCGGCTTTCTCAAAGGTTGAGAGTGATTGGTTAGTTCTTGTCTGACCCTCCACTGAAACTGATGAGTAATCAGTGATGAACATGACTGAGGTCTGGAGTGTGTGTGTGTGTGTGTGTGTGTATGTGTGTGTGTGTATTTTCTCAGAAAGCCAGAATAGGAGTTTCTCACTACATACATGTCTTTAACCACAACTCTTTCCATGTCTGTATGTGTGCTTTGTCTCTTGATGCTTGTGAGGTGGCCATCACTAACCACAAATGTTTCCACTGCTGTGTGTGTGCAAGAGGCATAGCCTCTGGGAGAGTGTGTTTCTAACCCTAGACTGTTTTTGCAGACAAATTTCACCTTATCTATTAAAATGAATAACAGAAAAATAAAAGCAGAGATGTTTTGTTTAATTAGTGAGGTTATGTTTAGTCTTGGGTTTAGGGGCAGGCATGGGGTTATTTAGCTACAATAATCATTATGTCCCCAAAAAGTTAAATGAACTTCATATATGTATGTGTTAGCCTAATGCTTGCATCTGATCCCAGACCAGGTTAGGCACTTGTACCAGGCCTGAGTGTTGATTCTACCCATTTTAATGCAGATCTGAGATCAGTGATAAAAGTTTGTGTGCAGTGGGGTGGAAGTGGCCCGAGCTGCAGGCTGCAGGGCCTCTTTGTGGTTTCCTGTTTTGGCGTTTCACATTTTGCTGCTCATCCAGTCTGTGTTGGGGGGGGGGTCACTTCGTCCAGTGAACTGTGCAACATTTATTAAGATGTTCTGTAAGTGTATTTGAGGTGTTAAGATAACTGTGTAATGTAAGAACAGCAAAAAGGTCATGATGTATTCATATACTTGGTAGGAGCATCGGCACATTTTGATAAACAAGTTCATTAATGAGTGTTTGGTGCTTTAATATAACATAAGGAGAAAAAAAGACACATTCCACTTAATCAAAGCACAGCATAGTTCAGCATCATTTACGATATCTATAACTGGAGGCACCATCACCTGTGTCTTGTCACAGTAAACATAATCAAATAATTCTGATCACCAAACATTCTAGTGGTTAGATTTGGCACACTCCATAGTGGCACCAGTATGCAGTGTATGTAAGTGTCTTATCATGTTAGTTAATGTTAGCTGTCTTTTTTGTCATCGATAAGTGCTTTTTAAACAGCTACTTCTGGTTTTATGTGTTGCAATGTGACCAGGCCTTTCATTTATGAGTGAAATGTGACAACCCAACTTTTCACATACTTTGCCCAATGCTTAAGTTAGGCTTTCTTGGCATAGCAGAGTGCTGCAATACAGGCTTGATTTGCACAATGGCAAAGAGGCATTCTGGGTAAAATGGACCTTTGGGTAATTTGGAGTCATGGCATGTGCCAATTTGAGCACTGTTAGTCAGGGTCTTGTGCCTTGAGCCCAATAGCTAGTCGGTTTCTGTCACGGTCTCTTGTTGCTTTATAAAAGTAACACAGAAGCACATATTAGCTCAAGCATGCATCAGACCTCTCTGCGTCCAATAGGAGGTGGTTTCACCTGTGGTTATGTCTAGTTACGTACAACACAGCCTGATAACACAATTTTCCATTGACGTGGACCAATCACACCTCAGCACAAACATCCGCATCAAAGACCCTAACCGCCAGCCATTAGCTTGCACCAGTCTCTGAGATGGAGAGATCAAGAGTCACGCTCATCACTCTCATCGGTAGGTTAAGTGTCACCGCTGTATTTTTACGTTATGCTGTTTCATCTAGTGGCCATCTCCACTGATCAGATTAATTTAATTATATATATATATATATATATGTAATATAATATTCTGCTATTGTTTGTTTTCAGATTGTTAGATTAGGTCTGCTTTGTAAAAGTATGTGATGTCTTGTGCTCCCTCCTCCGTGTTGTATATAAAGTGTGATTGTTGTGTTGCAGCTGTTGTGCTGTACAGCCAGATGAGGATCTCTGGAGCTCTAGTGGAGATGAGAGTCAAGCCTGGAGACAACATCACTCTCTACTGTGACTGTGCTTCGAAGGTTGGATTTACTGTACTCTGGTTTAGAAATAACTCACATGAACGGCAACCTATTTCAATCCCTAGTACAGACAATTCTCAGTTTGAATTAAGCCACACAAAAGAATTTTTATTGGATTCATTTGCACGTTACTCCCTTTTGTGGAATCAGTCCAGCAATTCTCATGATCTGTTGGTGAAGAGCGTCACTGAAGCAGATCTCGGCATCTACTACTGTTCTCTGTATGAGAAAAACATTTCAATGGACCAAAGTGGAATTATACGCTCTAAGAATGTTTATCATTATGGGAACACAGCCACTCATCTCACTTTTCATGGTAAGTTTGCTCATTCTGATATTTCTGATAACGTAGTTTATGGTTAACTGTTAATCCTAACATTTTAAACAAGGATGGCTTCACAATTCTTCTTCTGCTTTTCATATCAGTTTAAATAACAGTTCATGTAGTATGACGGTAGTATGAATTTATGAGTTTAACTTTCTCACTTCCGCACTTTTTACCTCACCTTCTCAAAACACTCAAACCCTTCTGCTCAATACCTTTCTGCTTCTTTATAAAGTCCAACTTCATGCAAAGGGTTAAGATGAATAAAGAATCATTTGTGAGAACACTATAAGTGTTAAATTAATGTTCGTGTGTGTGCTCCTCAGACTCTGTCTCTTCCTGTGTGAACGTCTCTACCGCGTCCCCCGCTGAACAAGACTGCAGTGAGTGCTGGAAGCTGTTGATCAGTGTGTGTCCTGTGTGTGTTCTCGTCTCCTCACTCATCTCCTCCACCTGTGTGTACTGTCTCTGTAGAAATACCACTAAAGGTAAACTGTCTGTCACTTTAATAATATTCATTATATTTGGATCCCTATAGCCTTAAAGTTGTATTTATACTGTTTATGTTGCTAGTGGAGACTGAAAGGGATCAGAAAGACAGTGCCCAAAAAAGACGTCAGGACACTAGGAGATATAAAGAGGTATGGTCAGATACCCACATACACACTCACACACAGAAGCAAAGGTATTAATGTGAACTCACATTTTCCCAATTGCGTTCCACCATAGTCTTACTCTTAACTGCTAGCTCCATGCCAAAACTTCAAATGGGTTTTTGTACATGAAAAGTATTTTTAACTACCACAGGTTGGAGAAGATGTGTGTTACGCTTCACTGGAAATCCAGCGCATGGGAGAAAAACGTGTGAAGAAGAAAAGAATCAAGAACTCTGATTTCAGTACATATTCTGAGGTTAGAACTGAAAGAAAGTAGCATTGCTGCTTCTGCAACTTCAGTAGATAGATGATTTGTGAATGCTGTAATTATGGATTAATGTAGAGGATGTTCACAGCATCACTTGATGCCAAAGCAGAACACCATGCAAGTGCCAGCTTGTTAAAAGGCACTGTGTGTGAATGTTTTTATTATTATTGTTTCCAAAAGAATTCACTGGAATAAATCTTATTTTGAAATAAATAAATAGATCTGCTGCACATTTTATGTTGTTTTAGTTTGTGTTAATTTTTCATTACAGAGTGAATAATTTACCTGGTTTAAAGGTTTTATCCAAGACTATCCTGTAAGACAGACTGTATATAGTCCTACAGAAGTAAGAGTGGGTGAAAATATTCTACAAACCCAAAATGATGCTTATAAAAATAATACTGATTTGTTAGATGCACCTGTAGTTACTGTATCTCTAAGTACACACTGCTTACACAATATATAAATACACAAACCTTGTCATTGCAAATAACCTAATGCGTCACTCGACTGTGTCAACCTACGGCATTACTATTAACAATATTCAAAGACATGACAACCAGGATTACCACATTCTACTCACAAATATAAAACCCATGTCACATTGTAACACATAAAACCAAAAGCAATATTATCCTCATGTATGAATGAATGAAGTCTTGTGCTATTTTTATTCATTTTTTGCTGTTCATTTAATCATATCTCATGTCTTTACGGAATGAGAGTTTCATTGTACTGCATGTGGCATCGTCTCTAGTGACATTATGAGAATAAAGTTGAACTGAACCTGTTGTCAGTAATTCTTCTCTCGTGATTTTACATAGCCCGTTTCAGGTGAATAAGGGGTTCCCCACACGACCACACAGCTCAAACCAATGGACTAATTCAAGGTTTGTCGGCTATGTGTTTTTAACCAAGACATATGAACATGGTGTGAGGCTCAGGGTAAGGTGCAGGTAAATTCCAGGAGCTACTGGAGGATTATGGGGTATGACTTCTGCTTAATGAATGCTGAATAATAGCTTTAATAGACCACAGAGGTGATTATGAAATTTATAGGCCTTGTGTATTTATTATAATGCTGGATCACAATCAATCAGGTTGGTCCAGCTCCCTCTAGTGGTGATTAGTTATATGACATGGAAGATCATTACTTGTCTACCTAAAGGTGTCCATATACTGTATATATTAATATTGTTCTGGAAATGTTCTAAAGCTGTATATATTAATATTGTTCTGGAAATGTCATCTAATTGTTGATGTATAGAGGCATCATTCCCAAACTGAATAGTTACATTTGTGAAGCACGTTTGCATAACGCAAGTGCTTCAATTGCCTAAATATCTACTCTTTAAGATAAATACAATGGGACCTTCTTATGGTTATAGTCAGTAACTCATTTTTACTCCTCAGAAGACTGTGTATAAGAATTTATTTCCTTACTATCATTCTAGACTTCTGTCAGTCTCGCACTTAATGTATTTTATTTGTAACCAAGCACATGGCACATTTGCATTCATTTTATATTTATTCATATATATTTATTCTAATTTTTGGTCCAATTTCAGACACGTGTAAATGACTTCAGTGTAGAGACAGAATTCTTCATCCATATTCCTCTTATCCCGATGCTCCTCAACACAGCCGATCTAGAGAGAAAGTAAGTAATGAATGAATACATCATTTATAACAAGTATGCATTAATTTTCATGTGTTTACCTGAAACCCATTTTCAGTGAGTAGCTGTCTCATAATATCAGAACCTGGCGAGATGAATAAAAAAGAACCCACAACATCCATTTACACTCTTCAGAAAGACAACAGAAGGCAAATTTATTCATTTTATTTGTTCATGCAGTATGTTAAAACCTTTGAGACATGTTACCTTTAGCTTTACTGCAGTAGAAATGGTACACACACACAGACAGAAGAACACACACAGGACACACACTGATCAATAGCTTCCAGTACACACCACCATCAGAAACAGATGATGAGGGGGTGGAAGTATCTGAAATAATAATAAATGAAGTAGAGGACTGAAAAGGGAAAAACTAATCAAACATAAACCATCTCTTATAATCGGTTGCATAGAGTATACATAAATCTTTTATTAGTATTATACTTTAACGCTCTCCATGCTTCACGTTCAAGAAGAATCTGCAGTTTTGTCTTGTATCAGTTTTGATAAATTATAGAAGTCAGCATAGGAGTGCAAGAGTTCCCACTAGTTGACAAAGTATATAACAACAACACTCATAATGTGGCTGCTGGTATCTTTTACGTGCTATAAACACAGATGGTCAGTCTGTTCTTTTAACTGATTAAATAAATGTTCATTATTGACTTGCCTTTGTATCAGGGATTTATTCATCATTGTAGATTGTTTAGGGATTGTTAATTGAGATTTGAAAGCAGACAGTTGATAGACAATTTGTGTAAAGTTCATATATAATTTATTTACTGTATGCTAATTTAAATGTCAGTAAACTTGCAGTTAATACAACATTAAAGGAGGACTGTCAGTGAAGAATGACAGAAAAGAAGATTAGTCACTAGATTCAGAAATGTTTTCATAATCACACCTCAACTTTGTCTAATGGACTGTGGAAGGTTCAGGTCAGAAGAAGTGATCTTACCCAGCAGAGAGAGCTGAATGGTTCTGTTGCCATATAGGCTCAGGTGTCTTTTTGTTGAAAGTCCATGTTCTGTGTCAATCTTATTCTCATAAAGAGCACAGTAGTAAAGACCTGTGTCTGACTCTGTCACGTTGATGATCACTAAGTCCAACGATTTGCTGGAGGTGTCCCATAAGGACACGTAACGTGGTCTGGTGCCTGTCAGCAACTCCACAGCAGATAAAGGAAGGGAAGGCTGGCTGTAATGTGAGCAGTTTCTAAACCACATGATGTAAAATCCAGGAATCATATTACAGTCGCAGAAGAGAGTGATGTTCTCTCCAGGTCTGACTCTCAACTGCACTTTCTCTGCTCCAGAGATCCCATTCTTACTGCACATCACAACACCTGCATAAATAATGTTGTCGTTCACACAACAGTCATAATGGTTGTAAACACATATACAATTGGTAAAAAGACATTTGGAGGTGTTAAAATGTTACTTACTGGTGAAAATTATGAGAGAGAGTATTGGTTTCTCCATCTCCAAGACGCGTGCTGTGACACTGAAGATGATCAAGGTCTGGTCTGGTCCGAAGTGAGGTTGAATTTTTATGTTTACTCGGCCAAGTTTCTGCATAAGCATGGTTTTTAGTAGGTCACATGTCCACATGTCCGTCTTTGATCTCTATGTATGCGCACCTGATTGGCTGATGCAAATGGAACATTTTTCTTTTGTTCAGCAAAAAAACAGGAAGGTGATGAACAGAATGACCTATTTCACACGATCCTTTGTAAGCCCCTACGAAGATGCACTGTGTTTGAACAAAATGTGCAATTATTTGTTTTTGTGAACACACCACAGCACAGCACACGGTGCACCACAACAAGATTTGACCCCTGTATTTGACCCATCCGTGAAGGAGCAGTGGGCAGCTGTAATACAGCACTACTTGGGGATGGAACCTTGTCTACGAGTACCTCAGTGGTACTTTTACCAGTCCAGAACTTCAGTTGGTGACCCTGCGATCAAGGGGTCAATTCCCTAACCGTTACACTACTAACTCAGTCACTGAAATTGATCTCCGGCCATTTAGAGTTAGAGTTAGAACATTAGAAGTGAGGCCTCTTATCTCTCTGTGTCTGGTCCTGTGTAGGCAGTGGGGGGGCCGGCCATGTGGTTTTGGAAAAGATCATGGGGTGTTGTGGGTGGGCCTGGCAGGGTGGGCGGCCTCCTCTCTTGGGTAGCGGACCGCCTCGGGGCCTTGGTCTTGCCACGCAGTGATGGCACCTCCGTCGGTGGCTCAGGGGATTTTGGGAGGCTCTGGGCCCTTCCAGGTGAGTTGGTCTGGGTGGGGGGGCTTCTGCCCTCTTGCCACCTGGGGTCCTCTCCAGGGTGGGGAGGGGCATTAGCTTTTGGGGGGGCATTAGCTTCTGCGGTGTCATGGTGGGGCACTGGCTGGGTCGCGGCGGTTGGCCCTGGGCCCTTCTGCCGGGGGGCTGGGCTGGGGGCTGGGGGCTGGGGGTTTGACTACCTGGTCCTACCTGCGCTTGGGGGAAATGGGGCACTGCTTTACCCCGTCAGCACCAAGTACCACCACTTCCAATTGACAAACCAGTTCACTCACACACGCACGCATACACGCGCACACACGCATACACACACACATACACACACACATGCACACACACTGTGGCCTGAATACAAGACATTGTGGGTTTCCTGTTTGACCTTAATCAGTTACACACAAGTGTCTTGGTGTGTTCACTCAAAACAAGCCTCAATAGGCTTGTTAGCCTCAATAGGCTTTAAAGGTGTCTCACCTTTAAACCACCCATACCCAACATTTCTGTCCAATATTATCTCCACCCGAAGGTGGTACAAGTCAGTGATTGTAGCTGTCCATGGAGCTCAAATGTTCCTCTGTCTCCATAACTCTTATAACACGTGTGGTGTTTTATACGTAGGTAGGAGTTGTGGGGGTTATGCTTCGCTCACACAGGGAGCCTGGAAACAGTTCATTTCTTCAAGACTAAAGACTTGTTTACAGGTGAGATGAATAACCTTACTGAAGAACCTTCCAGCTAATTCACCAAGTCGTTACAGCATACTTACATCTAAAGTGACTTCAATTTTGCCAGCTTTTGAACTGAATGTTAACTCTTTTGACCCGAGTATGTAAATTCCAGCTAAACTTGTTGTAATTGTACAACATTTTACTGGTGATGAATATTGACTATATTGAGTTATATTGAGTTATTCCTGAATTTTGGGGAAAAAGGTCTAATTAAAGAACGAATTTCATATGAAAGCATTACAAAAGTATTCTGAGTTTTACCCACATAGTCTTTAGCAGCTTTGACATTACCGCCCTCTTGTGGGGAAGAGCGCAGGTGTGTAAATGTCTGCAGTGCTGATGTGGACGCTGATATACAGTATCGCCTTAGAAATAGTGAGAATAGAGTGCCTGTGATGTGAATATGCAGGAGTTTATCTTTTGGTGAATCGTGTAGATAAAAATTAATTTTATTGCCAAGCGGAAAAGAATTCTGTACACTTTTGGCCTCTTCCTGAAGTTATTTGATAAACAGCAATGTTTTATTTTACAATTACATAATAAGGTTTTAACATGAAAAATAGAAGTTATTTTAGGTTTCTGATTCACCAATACAACAGTATACTATGTTCCACACTACAATACTATTTTTACGCTTAGTCTTCGCAATGGCATCCACTGACTGGTTTGGGAGAGAACTACATTTCCCGACCCCACACCCCACCCGTGACCCCAAAGAATGAGCCCACAGTGACCTGTTCGTTGATGTCGGACTTTAAACATGTGAATTAAATTTAAATATGGATAAAAGTATTTTATTGTACTGTAAGGAGACGCGGTTTTGTGTCTAATGCAGGATGTGTGTCGTTTCTAGCGGCGGTCGCTGCTATACATTAACATACTTATGTTTACTTCTAGTTCTAGTTTAAAGTTAATATTTAATACTCCATTTCTAGTTTAAAGTGCATGTTTTGTATTCTATTTATATATTGTTTATTCTATATGGCCTGTTTGTTTTTTGTTCTCTGTTTCTTGTTGCTCTGTGTAAACTGGAGCCACGACGTCTCGTCTCTCTGTATATCTGTACAGTATATAGCAGTGATGACAATAAAGTTGACTTTGACTTTGACTAAACCATACGACAGAGATGCCAGATGTTAGATATTTAGATAATAGTTGGCAACAAAATAGGTTAGAGATTTGAATTGTCTTCTTATTTATCTGTATAATAATTGAGGAAAATATGAGAAGTGACTTGCTTTTACTGCATTTGTGCTTAAGGCATTTTGTCAATAAATACTGAACTGATCATATAAAACCTTGTGACATGATAAAGGAAACCAAATAAAATATCATTCAGATCAGTTTTAATTCAACATTTAAAAACTTATTATGATCATATCTGTTCCACCTCTATGTCTATTTCTAGTTTCTAATTCTAATTATATTTAAAACTCCCTGTCTAGTTTAAAATGTATATTGTATATTGTCTAGTTTAAATTGTATATTGTTTAATGTATATTCTTGTATTTTTACTTATTTATTCTCTATTCCATGTGCCTAGTTGTGCCACTGCCTATTTGTTCTCTGTTCTGCTGTTCTTTGTTTGCACTGAATATAACCTGGAGCCACGTTGTCTTGTCTCTCTATGTATCTGTACAGTATATAGCAGAGATGACAAAGTTTACTTTGACTTTGACTTTGACTTTGATATGTGTGTTAAAAGGATGAGCACTAATTTAATTGAAAAGGCTTGAGAAGGACGATTCAAGCTAAATGGACCGGACAGAGTTTGGAACACAAACTATCATAGCTGTGTAATTGAATTGATCTTGCCTGTAACTGGAACAAAACAAACACACTGACCTGTAATGGTCAGATCCAGTGAGCTGGACTGTAAATGCCACGTACAGAACGTGAAATGTGAGGAAAGGCCACCAGACATAACCTGATTTAAGTTTGGAATGCAGATTAATATGAGAATCAGTTTATATGCCATTTGAATGCTGATAATGTTTCTTCTATTTTTTCTCTGCCAGGTTGTCCTTTGACCTGTCCAGCCACATCGTCATCCCAGATACAGCATGTAAAATCAGCATGTCCAGCTGTGTGATGCAGATATTTTTCCACATCAGAACATCTTCTGGAAATGAGGTTCTAGTTTTAAGTGTATATTTTATGTTCTATTTGTATATTGTTTATTCTATGTGCCTTATTTGTTCTTAGTTCCTTGTTCTTTGTCGTCTGCACTGTTAAAACTGGAGCCACATTATCTTGTCTCTCTGTGTACTTGTATGGTATATTGCAGAGATGACAGTAAAGTTTACTTTGACTTTGATATATATAATAATTTTAGGGGCCGTTGATAGTGTAACGGTTAGGGCATTCGCCCCATGGTCGCTTTGAATTCTGGACTGATAAAGGTATCACTGAGGTACTCCTGAGCAAGCTACAGTCCCTAAGCACTACTCTCTGGGCGCTGCCCATGTTAGCTGGCCACTGCTCCTTCACGGGTGGGTCAAATGCAGAGGTCACATTTGGTTGTGGTGTGCTGTACTGTGGTGTGTTCACAATGACAAATAATCACTCACTTTCACTTACTGATAAGCAATAATGCAAGAAAGCAGAAAGGCACAGGGCATACCGTTCAAATGCTTTATTATGATGTTTACAAAACATATAGTAAAATGCTTACCGTAGTTTATTATGAACTTATGATTCTATCATTATCAGCGACCACTAAGACATGTTTCTCCTTTCCATCCAATGTTTTGGTTAAAAAACTAATTAACATGCTTAAACACGCTAAATGTTTGACCTCGTTAATCAATCTCTGATCCACCATGACCACAAGTCTGTATATTAAAGTTTTACATTCAGATTCATCCCTAAAGATGAATTTTATTTTATTTTTTCTCTCTTTTCTCTTCTGAGTGTCTTAACAAATAGTTTATTTATTCTTTATTTCTCTTTATGGTAACATCACTACACCATTGGAATCCATGATGGCTCTTAGGCTTGTCCACCATGAGGCAGCCAAAATGAGTAATGACCTCTTTTGAGTTTCTTCCCTCTGAGAAGGGGAAAATCTGCTATAAGGTACGCTGATGATCTCTGTTGACCCTCAGCTCTCTCACACAACTTCGTCAATTGTTTCAGAATCTCTGATCACTGCTTGGATACTTGGGACTGCCAGAGTCTACCACTCAGTTTTAACACATGCTTTTCTTTACACAGTACTGTTGCTGATGACTTTTAAATTTCAAGCTAGTGGTCTGTGCTATATTGTGTTTATTTATTTTATTTATGCAATGCTGTTTGAGAGTTGTCACACCAAATTTGTCTGCTTGCAAAAATGGAGAAATAAAGCACCTTATTTTAAATATGAATGCACCCTCTGCCTTCTTGATATGTTTTTCATTATTACAGTGAAAGTGAGTGATTATTTGTCATTGTGAACACACCACAGCACAGCACCACAACAAAATGTGACCTCTGCATTTGACCCATCTAATGAAGGAGCAGTGGGCAGCTAACAGGCACCCGGGGAGCAGTGCTTGGGGACAGTACCTTGCTCATGAGCACCTCAGTGGTAACTTTACCAGCCCTGGATTCGAACCTGCGACCTTCTGATCACGGGGCAAACACCCTACCGTTACGCCACCTGCCCTCACAGTATAAAACCCTTTGAATATTAACTATTTGATGGGTGGTAAAAAATCAAATGTGCATGTTTATGTAAGCTTGAGTCATATATAGTAAAATGTGACCATCTTATAAGAGACAAATATAGGGTTTGAGGAACTGCTTTATTAAGGTTTCAGTCAAAAAATAAGCAACACATCAAATCACAGTGAATAATACAGTGCCGACTAGAGCTGATACGGTTGTCTCTGACCTTGTTTTGTGTTGTCTAGCTGTTCGAGATAAGCCTCCAGAAAAGCTGGGCTGCATGTGAGGCATAGTGGCTCTGATGGTAAGAAGTACTGCTTTTGGTCCTGGAGGTTGTGGGTTTAAGTTGTGGTGTAAGTGTGGTGGGTAATGGATGGTGGGGTTAAATGGTGAGGAGGAGATGTAATAAAAGTTGATCTGTGTATAGATATTATAACTTTTGTTAAAAGTGCCATTTATTATGTTTAAATACAACCCAAAGTTTTTGCTGGTCATTGTCCCCAGCATCAGTAGTGGGAGAACACCTCCAACCTCCCAACATCTTTCAGATCCTCCATCCACCTCTTCATCATATGATGTCTTTGTCTGCTCTCTTCTGTCCCAGCCGGGCTTCAAACCAGCAGTGTCCTCCACCAGAGACATGTATCATACCCATGAGCCACAGCAGCCCAAAAGTGTTCCCTTTTTTTATCATTTGTCCTTTGAAATTCATGTTTATTTGTGCAAAATGCAAATGTTGCACTGGGGCTTTGAACCGTCAATCTTCAAATCCAGCATCAAGTGTGTTACAAGCTGAGCCACAGGAGTTTGTTGTTTGTAATTGTTTTAACATTTGTCCTTTCAAATGATTTTTATTTATTGTAGGTACTTGCAAAAGGGTCATGCTGTTCTGGAGACTTGAACCTGCACTCTTCAACTCCTAAGTCAAGACTCTTACCACTGAAGCAGTGAAGCTTGCACCTGGTAAGCCTTTTTCAAAATATCTGACCTTTGAAATTCAAGTTTATTTAGTAAGGTATGTCCAAATGGTTGAAGTTCACCAGGGAGTTGTAGTAATACTGTATGAGTCAAGCACCTTATGACTGGCTACAACTTTTTTTGAACATTTTTCCCTTCACATTAAATTTTTTGTAAATACTCTCTGAATACTGCAATGTAAACTGCTGATGCCGCTCTGAATACTATGGCGAGTGCTGTATATAGTTAAAGAGAACCACGCAGTGTCCAATTCACGTCCAAATGGCTAGAGATGCCTACGTGGAATTTAAAACCACGTTTTAAATCAGGCAGATTTTAGGGCTACTATTTTGGTGCGACATCTGGTGGTAAACCTTAGTAATACTTTTGCAGAGCATGGGGGTGTGTTCTGAGCTGGGTGTGCTATGAAGTGTCAAGTCAGATCTTATTGGATTGGCTCATGAGGTAATTTAATATTGAAACAGGAAGTGGAAGGAAAACAAATTCATTCAACACCATTTTTTGTGTACAACCTCAACATCAAATGTTTATCAAAGATGTAGGTGTGTGTAGTAGTTACATTACTCTGAGTTCATTGACTGGATTATAAAGTAAGGCAAGAACGGGTGCAACAAAAAAAACAGGTAAGTGGAAAACATTGCTTTTATAATGATAATGAACTGAGTACACTAAAGACTTTCGGAGAACTGACTGATATTATTGCACCACTAAAATTGTTCTCACATAAGTTATGAAAGTCCATTACATTACAACTTAGTGTTGGTCTTTTAGCTGATTTAAAACTGCTAAATCTGAACTACCAAGGTGAACTACCAGATGTAGCTCTGCCTATTTTTAAACATTACCTCAACAAAAAATTCAACTTAACCGTCTTAAAATCTGCTTAACCAATCTAGTGTTACACTTTTATCAAACACAAAGTTCGGCTTGCACAAATTATGAAATCCCTGGGCGAAACTAAAAGTAAACTGCAAGAAAGCAGAAACACTCTGTACTTTCAGGTCTTACTGTTCATTGTGGTGCACATAAAAATGCAGATTAAAATACTTGCCATGGTTTATTATATCCTTGATGATTCTAATCTTAGCTATAGCCACAAAGACAAGACAGTTTTTCTTTCCAGTCACAGTTTGACCGCTGAGTTTCTCTCACTAAGTTAAACAGAATTCAGTTAATAAATTCATTATAATAGTTTGCTTTAGTAATAGAAAAAATATATCAAATGATATATCATATATCAAATATATCATATAAAAAAATATATGATTTGCCACACAATGATGGTACTCTCCTATGGTTGTCACTGCAACATTAAATTTAGTGGCATGACCTCAGCAATCCGTGAAGATTCAAAATAACATTGGACCTCATTCAACAATATTGTCTTAAGTCTTTTTTCTTAAATTAGTTTTTAAGGACAATATACATGTTCTGTTCGTATAATAATGAATGTTAACATCCTCTAATTTGGGACATCATTTGAATTTTGGCTTACATTATCCAAAAGCTTTATTTAATCTATGACAAACGTCAAACTCACCACAAATCACACAAAACACACAGAGTACCGTTAGTTTTGTTTTATTTTAGGTAGCAGAGGTGTCAAAATCTTCCCTAACAACAAACTGCATTGATGTTTCTTTTCCTGTTCTCCACATTTCTGAGTCCTCTAATTAGTAATTTATTTCATCTCTTTTTCGCCACAGGTGGTTATATCTCAATGTCAACAGCTCTAGAGGAATTCTTGATGATTGTCCACCTCAACACCGCCACAACCATGATCGGACACACCTTGGCGCTGTCAGAATCTACCAATGCAGATTAACACATGCACTTTTATTTATGTTGTGTTGTTGCTGGTGATTTGGCAATTTCATGCCACTGATCTTTGCTTGTACTATGTGCTGTTCTCTACTCAATGCTGCTAATCTTCTGCTTACACATGTTGAGTTCCTTACAATTAAGACTGGTGAATTTTAACTCATGTTTTAAACAATATGTACTGACCTCATGTTTCTTGAAGTGTTCTTGTTGATGAACCGTTCCTTCAAAGGAGATGCAGTAAACTCTGACTTGTGGCTGTATTGTTTATTGTGTTAAGCAGGTTAGTGCAATAAAGATTTGCTCAAAATAAAACAAGAGAGCACTGCAGGTATTTAAGACTAGCTAACAAATGAAGACATGAAATATGCGTTGCTACATTTCTAACTGTATTTAAAATCTGGTCACAATGAGGACCACATAAAGTGACATTTTAACTCTAAACGTCTTCTGCTTTGACAGTCTTGTCTTGCATACTACATCTCTAGTAAACAGCATTAAACGAAAAGAATACTTCAATAGGTGTCCACATAGATGCCTGATAGCTGCCCCCGTAAATGCCCCATACTAAGCATTAAAATAATTAATAACTCGCTTTAAAACGCAGTAATGTGAAGACAGTCTTCAAAAAACAACAGTACAATTAAAATACTACATGATGTGAGTGTCATACTATTTTTAAATGGTCTATTTCTCAATAAAACTTAATAAAGAAACGCGGAAATACGCGTTCATACTCAACAACCAAGTGTGCATACTCTAATTTGACCCATATTTTACTCATTTTCCGCCGAGTATTCATACTATTTTTGCATACTGTACATACTCAAAATGCTGAAAAGTATGCAGTACAATTGGGACGTTCCCATCGCAAAACCGGTTTTACAGCTTTCGTGCATACTTGCATACTTAGTATGCATACTAATTGGTTAGTACGTACTAAATTTCTGAGTATGCATACTCATTTTGCATACTAAATGACTCAAATTCTAAGTATGCATGAATTAAATGGGACGCGCCCTTGACAAATTAAAATAACGTCCCCAAAAGGCTCGTGCATACTCCAGTAGAATGTATGCAAACGTATTTTCTCGTTCACATACTTCATTTGCCAAATGAGCACGTATTTGCTTATAAATATTATTTAAAAATGGACAGATATATTTGACTTTATTTTAGTTCATTCGGCAGCAATAAATTATAATCTATCTTAAAACTGCCCACTACTAGCAAATTAATAATGAAATACAATAATACATATAAATTCAAACAAAGTTCGCTTTTGCGCTCATTTTATGTGTTCTTTTGCCATTTTTATTATGAGAAATAAATGGCACGGCATGTGTGTGAGGGTTTTTCATGGAAGAGCATTTGCAATATTAAAAGTTTCTGCATCCAACTAGACACCGCATTTCATCTCATTTTCTACACATTTATTTATTTATTTATGTATCAAACACAACACACATTGTCGTTGAACACATTATAATATATGTGGAAATACAGCATACAAATATGAAACTTAGAACTGAAATATAACAATGACACACCAATAACTACATACCAAAATTCATTTAAATAGACATTTTAAACTATATTTTAGCACATCAAAAAGCATGAACTAATTCAATGTAAGGAACAGAGCAGGTAACAGAGACTTAAAGTAGACGCTTTTATATCTTCACATTTGATTTCTTGTCTGTTTCAAATCCAGCAGCAAATCACACACACACACAGAGAGCAACAGGATCATATTCATCATCATCCGGAGAGTTTCCAGAGCTGCACACCAGACTCCAGAAGACAAAAACACATTACAGTTGTTACTCTACAATAGAACTGGGTTATGTTAGAAATTAAAAACATTAATACCACACGAATTTAAATCTGTCAAATATAATGGAGAACTGTTTTTAATCCGGCAGAGTGTGGAGCTACTGTTGTACGCACAAAAACAAATGATTCTTCATCAAATAAAAGTGTGGAAAACAGTCACTACAAGCTGTCATTATTTCAGGAGAATTTGATTCACATGGTTCAGTAGAACTTTTTTCGTGAGCTAACATGCATTTGTAATCACAGAGTTTTGAAAACGCTGCCGTTATCTCTCAACTTATTACAAACTGCCTCGGTCAGCATTTCTAGATATTGCAGAAGTACAATTTTTGTACAACTTACGAATGTGATGCTTTGTGACTGCAAAGGAGATGAGATGAAATAAATCACAGGTGAGAGTTTAGAGATAGCTAACTAGACCGTCTGGTTGAACTGATGGGAGATCTTTTTGATCAGGCAAAATTTAGGGCTACTGTTGTCGAGCGACATTTAGTGGTTCATTTTGGTAGCAACATATCACATTTAAAAATACAAAATATTCCTATGAGTCAATTTTCTTGTCGAATTTACGCATACCTTGAATGGGGTAGGTGTTATAGTTTGCCCCTGAGGAACGCGGATTAATTACGCTGTAAAATGTCAGGCTTTTTTTGTTTATGTTTTTGATATTATACACAAACATCTCAAAATGTATGGAAGCCCGCTCACTAAAACAAAAAAAAAAATTGTGATTTTTATCTCACAATTCTGACTTTTTTTCAGAATTAGAGATATAAAGCCGCAATTAAGTAGATATAAAGTCAGAATTGCGAGATATAAAGTCGCAATTACAGATATAAAGTCGAATTGCGAGAAAAAGGTCAGAATTGCGAGATAAAAAAGTTATTTATAATTTCATAAAATTTATAAAATTATTTTATACTGATTACTACTATTATTGAATGAATTGTTTCACTGTTTACTCCACTGGCTCATCAGCAAAAAACAATAATTACACTAATAGGCTAAATAGGTTGTTCCATTAATAATAATAAGTCTTGAGTGGGTGTCCCATAAACATAACTTTGTTATAGTAAAATGTAGAATAATTCATTTGCAATTGCACTAAGCATTTCTCGCCACAAGAGGGCGGCAGAGTACATATGATTTAACATAAACGCCCTCTTATGGCCACAAGTGCGAATGACAGTTTCAAGTCATGTCCACATTTAAAATGAATCAGTGATTATTTGTCTTGTCAACACACCACAGGACAGCACAAAGTGCAGCACACAACAATAATAGTAGTGCTATTATTATTATTATTATTATTATTATTATTATTATTATTATTGTTATTATTATTATTATTATTATTACATATTATTATTATTATTATTATTATTATTATTAATTGATTACTACTTATTATTGAATTAATTGTTTTACTGTTTACCCACTACCATCAGCAAAAAAACACAATAACACTAACAGGCTAAATTCAATGCACAGCATTTTCTACCACAAGAGGGCGCAGAGTACATATGATTTAACATAAACGCCCTCTTGTAGCCACAAGTGCGAATGACAGTTTCAAGTCATGTCCACATTTAAAATGAATCAGTGAATTTTTGTCTTGTCAACACACCACAGACAGCATTAGTGCAGCACAATAATAATAGTAGCATATTATTATTATTATTATTATTATTATATATATATTATTATATATATACACACACATTAATAATAATTGATTACTACTTATTATTGAATGAATTGTTTTACGGTTTACTTCACTACCATCAGCAAAAACAATAATAACACTAACAGGCTAAATTCAATGCAATAAGCATTTCACAAGAAGGCAGAGTACATATGATTCAACATAAACGCCCTCTTGTACATAAGTGCGAAACGATAGTTTCAAGTCATCTCCACATTTAAAATGAATCAGTGATTATTTGTCTTGCTTTCAACACACCACAGGACAGCACAAAGTGCAGCACAATAATAATAGTAGTTATTATTATTATTATTGTTATTATTAATTGATTACTACTTATTATTGAATGAATTGTTTCACTGTTTACTCCACTACCATCAGCAAAAACAATAATTACACTAACAGGCTAAATAGGCTGTTCCATTAATAATAATAAGTCTTGAGTGGGTGTCTTATAAACATAACTTATGTTATAGTAAAAATGTAGAATAATTCATTTGCAATTGTAATAAGAGTTTTCGCCACAAGAGGGCGGCAGAGTACATATGATTTAACATAAACGCCCTCTTATGGCCACAAGTGCGAATGACAGTTTCAAGTCATGTCCACATTTAAAATGAATCAGTGATTATTTGTCTTGTCAACACACCACAGGACAGCACAAAGTGCAGCACAATAACAATAGTAGTTATTATTATTATTATTATTATTATTATTATTATTATTATTATTATTAATTGATTAATACTTATTATTATAATTGTTTACTGTTTACCTCACTACCATCAGCAAAAACAATAATAACACTAACAGGCTAAATTCAATGCAATAAGCATTTCTCGCCACAAGAGGGCGGCAGAGTACATATGATTTAACATAAACGCCCTCTTGTATTAAGGCGCGAATGACAGTTTCAAGTCATCCTTACATTTAAAATGAACTAAGGATTTATTTGTCTTGTCAACACTACAGGACAGCATTAAAGTGCAGCAATAATAATAGTTATTATTATTATTATTATTATTATTATTATTATTATTATTATTATTATTATTATTATTATTATTATTATTATTATTAATTGATTACTACTTATTATTGAATGAATTGTTTCACTGTTTACTCCACTACCATCAGCAAAAACAATAATTACACCAACAGGCTAAACAGCTGTTCCATTAATAATAATAAAGTTCGAGTGGGTGTCCCATAAACATAACTTTGCGTTATAGTAAAATGTAGAATAATTCATTTGCAATTGCACAGCATTTTCGCCACAAGAGGCAAGTATATGATTTAACATAAACGCCCTCTCAGGCCACAAGGCGAATGACAGTTTCAAGTCATGTCCACATTTAAAAATGAACTGTGCGATTATTTGTCTTGTCAACACACCACAGGACAGCACAAGTGCAGCACAATATAGTATTATTATTATTATTATTATTATTATATATATTATTATTATTATTATTATTATTATTATTATTATTATTATTAATTGATTACTACTTATTATTGAGTGAATTGTTTTACTGTTTACTCCACTACCATCAGCAAAAACAATAATAACACTAACAGGCTAAATTCAATGGTCACATTTCTCGCCACAAGAGGGCGGCAGAGTATACATGAGGACAACGCTCCTCTTGTGGCCACAAGTGAATGATAGTTTCAAGTCATGTCCATACGGAAATGAATCAGTGAATTTTCTTGTCTTGCCTAACACACCATACAGGACATAAAGTGCAGCACAATAATAATAGTAGTTATTATTATTATATTATTATTATTACCGACATTACTTATTATTGATTACTTAATTGCTTACTCACTACCACCAGCAAAACAATAATAACACTAACAGGCTAAATAGGCTGTTCCATTAATAATAATAATAATAATAAGAAGAAGAAGAAGAAGAAGAAGAAGAAGAAGAAGAAGAAGAAGAAGAATTTATTGAAATGAAATTAATATACATATTTATTTTTTTGCTGTTGTGGTAAGTCTTTCACGCACATTTGTCTGTAGTGACAGAGTACTGACAGAGTACCTATGATTTAACATAAAAGCGTATGACAGGTTCAAATGACTTGCTACTAATTCTGACCTTAATAAATCCCCATAAATTCTAAATTAATTATAAATGTACTGAGTGTTAATAGGTTGTTGCACATTTCAATAAGAGAACAATATTGATAAGTCTAAATAATTTCACCCACATTTCATGATCTTTATATTAGTTCATTTTCAAATCGTAAGACTTAAATTCAACTACTTCCAGCTGACTTACTTTTCCAAATCCACTCAGGGGTGTGAGCAGACGAGGAACAAGCAGGCGGCGCATTAGACAATGCAGTGCTTATCAAACTAACATCCAGCACAATAATATCAACATTCTTATCAGAGGAATGGAAGATCCAGAGACGCTTCAGGACGAAAAGGTCAGGACCTTTCTTTCTTCGCTGATTGTTTTTGTCCCTCAGTCGCCACTTTTTTGTTCAAACACTCAGACAGGACTTTGGGCATTAACGAAGATAAATACTGCCTCCTGAAGGTGGGTCTAAAAAGGGTGTTGTGTGACTCATACTGCCTTAAAAGACGGTTATGTTCAAATATGACACTTACATAATATTTTTCTACAACTGACTGAGAGGCATGAAGACAGACAATCAAAAATAAAACATTAGCAATGATTAAAACCAACAGCAGCAGCAACTGACAGCATCCAGAGTTAAATAAAAAAGATCAAAAGCTGAACATTAGGCTTCAAACGAGTTTAATCAGAATCAAGCTTCGGACACAAAATACAACAAGGATATTAACCAAGGTAGCTGCTAGCCTTGAACAACTAGTTTGTGTTTCCATTTCCACTCTTTTTACACACACACACACAGCAAATACATGTACTGTCAGTACACAACACACACACACACTCACACAGGACAAACGGAGACTTGATAACATGGACACGAGAGGAAAATGCATAGATCGGTAGTCACCACTACGCCTAATGAGTCTTGAACGGAACAGAAGTGAACAACAAACCAACACACCTCCTACAGAGTTTGGTCATCCAAAATGGGGAGAAAAGTACAAATAAAAAGCTTGAAAATCTCATCATCATCATCATCATCATCATCATCATTATATATGTATATATTTATAGGTGGAATATGTCTGTATATATAACCATATCTATATTACATAATGCAGAGTTATAATATAGATCATTTATATATATCAGAGGGTCGGTCGACCATTTTGGGAACAACGGGGGTTTCTGGAGTAAACCTCCTGCCCCCTCACCACCACCACCTCTGCAGCGGGATGCTGGGAGTTTAGCGCGGCCTAGCGGACGAGAGGGGACTGCTTGAGGGAGATGAGGACGGAGCGCATGCGAGACACGTCCTTGGCCTGCTTGCTGGATTTGGGGTTGAAGTCGCAGAGGCGCGCCACGCGTTCCCACTCCGTGCCCGGGTTGTTCTCGTCCAGCTCCGACACCAAGGCCTGCTCTGCCGCCCTGCCGGGACACGGGGGAGACGGTCAGTTCTGTACACACACACATACACACGCCTCGGCCTCAGAGTCACCACGACAACACACACACACACACACACACTCCCATCAGCTCCTCCACCTTCATCAGGCTTTAGATCTTATCATTTCTACAGAGATCAGGGCATACATCAGAAAGATGCACCTTCTAGAAGTGTAGTAAAATCCACCCTTTTGAGTTGCTAAAGAGATGGATCTGATCTCACGCTTTACCTACAGGAGCCTTTTTTCTCCTCCATTTGATCAGCATTTCTCTCAGCTGTGATATAAAAGAGCTGGAGCTTAACCACAGCCGAGCCTTATCAGGAGTGTGTGTGTGTGTGTGTGTGTGTGTTGAGGCATCGGGAGGCCCGTCACCATTCAAACTATACACACATCTACACAACACCACCATCACCATCATCACCAGCTGCATCCAGACAAACATCCAAAACGTCTAACCCCATCACACCTCCCACCCCACCACAGTAAGGACAGGCGGCGCTTTAGAGACTTCTGCAGCGATTTGGTCGAGCTGAGCGAGCGAGCGGGCAACTCTCTCCAGCGTTAACGCACCAAATCACAGGGCACAGAAGCGATGGCAGCCCCCCCCCCCAAAAATAACACAGCTCACGAGGCAACGACTGCCAAGCCAAGCACTGAATAATACTCAGATATAATATCAATAATAATAATAATAATAATAATAAGCTTGGCTGATTTCTAAATGCTCTTACGTTCTTCTCTCAACGCCCACAATGACCCCAATATGTCTTTGAGCTGTCTCTCTCACACACACACACACACACACACACCACCGTCACATCACCACAAAAACAACACAGATTTCCACATCCACAGTTGAGAGAATCAAACAGCGGAACACAAAATCATCTGATCTATTCATCATCATTATTTCCAACCCCCCAAAAACGTAGCGTTGTTATTATCATTATTATTATTATGATGGATTCTTGTCTGTTTTTTTACTTAACTGGTCTAGGCGGTAGCAAGGATGGTTAATGTGAGTGCTTAAAAGGTGCATAGAGAAAACAAACAAGGAGAAACAGAGCACAAGTCAGATATAATATAGGAAACCAAAAGAAAAGAAGGAAATGAGATCGATGCGGATGGACCAAGCAGGCATGCCGGACTCACGCTAAAATCAAAAGCAAAAGCTAAAGGAAGAGACGGGGGTCCGCAGCTAGCTAGGGGGCTTCGCCGCGCAGCGACTCGGCTAAAATAAAGCAGGGGCGTCCGGCAAACCGCGGCAGGCGCAGCACAAACGGCGGGGGAAAGACGCTGGTCTACAGCCTGACCCATACGCAGGGACACTGGTGTTACTGTTCATATTAGTGCTGATAAATTACACTTTAAAACAAGAACAAAAGATGGAGCTTTTCATCGTTTCCTTCAGAATCTTATTAACAACGCAGACGTACAGCCGCAAAGCAGTTTCATTCTTCATAATGACAATACAACAAGGTTTCTTGATTACGGCGTTATTTCTGTGTTATAGTGACGACTCAAACAGATGTAATCTTTTTGCTGTGGTTCTATGGTGGAAACACAAAGATCACCAACTGAAATAACATCGTGTTTAAGTATCAGTCTGAAGCATCTGAAATCCACCAGGCTCTAAGCAGGGAGAGCAGCTCTAAAACCTCTTAAAAGTGCCCAAAAATCTGGTGAGAAAAGGCTTACACCAGAAATAAAACCAGCAAATATCCCCCAGGAAACTTACGGCTCGTCTTGATAACGCTGAGATGAGAGCGTTCAATACGAGCTGCAAAAACAATTACGCTACTGACTCAAGAAAGAAAACACTGCTACAAAGAAGTGAAATCATCAAAAACTGCATCCGCTCAAGTGCAGCAGTGGTTTAAAACGAGGCACGGAATTCCATGACAAAATCCGATTTGAAAAGTGGGGAAAGTAGAGATCTGCAGAGAGCCGTGACGTTTGCCGGACGCGCTCTGGAGGAGGGTAAACGTGTCTAAAAGTAAAAGTCTGGCTTTAATAACACTAACACAGCCTAGAATGAGCTGACAGTCCAGATAATTACACAGGACGGAGTGAGGAACGGTAATTAGACACAACACGGCCAGGGTTGGAAAAGAAAAGAGGGAGGGAGGGAGGGAGGTCTGGACAGAATGAGAGGACATGACAAAGCTGGATGAGCGACGAACGAGGGCTGATGGAGGAGGAGGATGTTGCTACGGTGACAGGACGCCACGAAACGACTGGGATACGGGAGCATGCGGCGACGCCGTCTCCGCCTTCCCTTAACGACACCGCGGGAGGGATGACATGGAGGTGGAGATGAACGAGTGTTAAAGACAGAGAGAGAGAGATGGAGGTGAAAAAGAAAGGATGTTAGTTGAGCAACATACACATAACCAATCAGGTGAGCGAAGGGCTGTTTGTAGAAATCCTCGTCCAAAACCCTGGGGGTCCAAATCCCCGAGGGCGGCAGGCCGGTCAGGAGAGAAGAGAGAGAGCAGTGAAAGGAGCAGAAACACTTCGTACAGTCCACACACACACACACACTCACTTCTGGTCATACGGCACATCACATACTGCAATAGAGCACTGGACGCTTTCTTAAAACGGTCATCACCATCCCAGTATGTGATGAGGCACGATGACCAGCTTTATTACCACAAACACACACACTCTCTCACATATGGACAGTCAGTAAGAGACAGGACACAAAGCAGAGACAGTAAGGAGCATCTGAATGTGGGCAGAACACACACTTCTAACCCACAAAGAGCAGAGTAAAGAGCGAGACGTGTGAGTTAAGTGTGTTAACTGGTGAAGTGTGTTAAATTTCAGTACACAGACATACAATCTCCCTCCGATACGCTGTGTGTGTTATTCATTAATATGTTTGAGGGTGAAGCTGTGTGCTGTGTGTGTGTACCTGTTGTTGACTTTGGTCTTGGCCAGCTGCTCGTCCTGCCGCGTGTGCCACTCCTCCAGCTCCTTCTTGGCCTTCTCCTTCCACTCCACTTCCTGCTTACGCGAGTTTGCATCTGTCAACGGAATAAATCTGTTGTAACACTCACGGGATGGACTGAAGAAGACAGAAGCTTGGAGCAGGGGTGCGGGGCCTTGCCCAAATTTTTACCCAGAGCCTCCAGCCTCTCGTGCTGCTCCTCCCTCCACTTGCGCAGGCTCTCGGGCTCGGCCTGCAGCCGGTCTGCGTTCGAGATGGCGGCATAGGCATCTGACGGCCCATTACTCTACACACACACACACACATCACCTGGTTTGTTTCATGTTTAAGACAAATATAAACGTAAGTCAAGTGATGATATAAAAGGAGGAGTAAACCATAAGGAAAAGCAAGAGCTGGACGGTGAGACTGGACAGTTTTTACCTCGTGCAGTCCATTGAATGTTCCACCTACAGAGAGACAGAAAAGAGAGATTGAGGGTGTGAAACCAGAGCAAAATTCATTATTAAAATCACATTAATAATAAGGAGTAGGAAATATGAGCTCATATTAATATCACAATTAATTGTTATCCGCTTGGTCTTTGCAGGGGAGATAGAGAAAGCAAACGTTAAGAACAAACTGCTATTTCCACCCAGTCTGTACAGGTCAACTACAAGCTGACAGGAAGAGATCTGCCCTTCGCTCTCCACTTCTGCTGACTCTCCTCCCTTCTTCCTTCTCAACCGAACAGTAAAACTGCTTCAAGCTGAATTGTTCACTCATTTCCTCCTGCAATAAGAGTTCGAGCACCACCAGACCCTAAATCAGCCTTCCACTGCCAAACAGCCAGTTCGGGGGAGGGGGAAGAGGGGGCGTGGATAGTGAGCGTAATGAAATAACATCCCTTCATCACTTATTCACACACGCTGGCCTGAACGGAGTCGCCGCTCCTGGGAGAAGAAGGAGGGGGAAGATAGAGTTTCAAGCTTGCAAACGTCTTATCAGCTCGACATGCCGAGTCTATCTGAGTACTACAACGACGACAGCAAGGCGGTGGGGAGCTCACATGTTTTACACTCAAAAATGCGTAAAAAGTGACACTGCAATATACATATTTTCCCTAATAAACAGTCTTGAGTCACCTCTCATCGCTTCATATTTCACATCCAAAGAGCAAGATGTTCCTATGTTTTTAAATGTAGTCTTAAGGAATTGTACATGTGTTTGCACCTATTGTCTCCTGAAATGAGAGGTGGGCTTTTGCACAGCACTGCAGATATCAGGATTTTCACCAAATTAAGCTGAGGGAATACATTGGCATAAATATTTTTTTATCTAAGAGAATGGCATTTCGAATCAGCCTTTCTTGACTTTTAAAGCTACACAATTTACATCTTTACGATACAAAGGTATCAACGCACTAAACACAAAAGCAGGCTGGCGCAGAGTCTCTTCTGAGGTGATGAGACTAAATGACAGCACTGTTTTCTTATAATACTCTTCGATCGGTCCTGTCTGAGCTGAACGGTCTGTTGTCATTTCAGTGGTTCATCAGATTCCTCCTGTGGCTTTCTGATGGAAAATCAAAAGCCATTTGTATGTAGAGGTGTAGAACGGCATGTTTGATTTAATATGTCTTACTGGACATCACTCATCCCGGGATGTCATTGTGCAGCTCAAACACACACACCCTCCAAGTCTCCTTGCTGAATGTGTGACTGCACCTCACAGCCTCTATAAAGGTGACTCACATCACTGATACCTGTCCAAAGGTAAAGTCCGTCGACAGCCATGTTTTATTACAGATAACAATAAAATTAACACGGTGTTAACACCGAGCACGTACAACATCATATATAACACCACTAAGAGTGACGCCTAATGTCAAAATAGTTAAAGTGGCCAACAGTGAATGAAAGCCAACGATCAGTCGTGATTAGCCACGTTAGCATCCTTACTTGCGCGGTCCCATTTCCTGCTATGGAGCTCGTCTTAGCAAATCACGCTAATGCTAACCGACATAGCGGCTCTTGCTTCCCCCTCCGATTTCTGACCAAAACATGCTACTGACTACACTAAGCAATGTTCGCGAAACACTAACTCATCCAAGCGAACCCCGATCACAGCAAGAGAGTCTCAAAACAATAAGATGCTAACGTGGCTAACAATGAATGGAAGTCAACGGAGTCTGGCTAGCATTAGGAAGCAATAGCATTCCCTTCAGTGCTCTGTGGCGCTAGCCGGTCCCGTTTACTTTCGTTCATCTTTAGCCGACCTAGCTTCATTCGGAGTCGAGGTTTGGACTTTAACGTGTAAACAAGGTAAGGAACTGGGTTTTTAAGTGATTGGAGAGAGATCTGTGTGGATTTTAATGTTTTTGGAGAGTCTGACCGTTGGCGTCCTGATCTCCGGTCAGCTGATGGCTGAGGGAGGACGGAACCTCTCCGCTGTCCAGGATACTGAAGCCTTCGTCGTTCTCGATGCCCGCGATCTCGCTCTCCTGCTGGGCCAGAAAAGCCGCGGCCGGGTCCTCCTCCGATCCGATGCCGTTCCCCGCCGCGCTCTGGGGTGCGCTGAGCATGTCAAAGTCGTCCATGACGAAAGAAGAATCCTGAAATGCTACAGAAAGACCGCTGAAATTTAGTCGCGTATCCGCCACTGACTTCGACGACGACCAGAGGGTGGAATAAAGTAGGCGGAGCCGAGAGAATTAGCCACTCACGACGAGGCGTTGATGATTGACGAGAGCTCCGTCCTATCGGCATCGAGAACGCTATAAGCTGGACCAATCAAATGACTGAACCGTGGCCGTGTGTGTCCCGTGACCTGCTGACGGGGCGTTGCGGTAAAGCGAGGCAAAAATGCTTGCTGTCGTTACGTTATACGGAGACAAACGTCAAAATAAGAAACACGTAAAAACACACAATGTCATATTCATGTCGTATACATAAATTCACCCTCGAACATAATTTGTTTTAAACTGTTTAGCAAACACGCCATATTTTTTTACATTTTCATCCTGACACACAGAAACCGGTTCACGCCGAATGTGCAGTCAGAACTGACGAGGGAGACGTTTGACCTTCATATTAAGGTAAAAGAAAACAAAGATAATGACAGAAATATCAGCGATAAAATATATATTTGGTCAAATACAATTACATATACCTCATTTACATATGTACACATAAAAATGTTTTATTAACATAATTTTCCTCAGAGTATAGTTTCCATTATTTGTCCTCACTGTCTTACGTTTTGTCTTATCATAACCCACCTGACAAGATTCGACATTTTGGGCCGTTTTCCCAGTCTAGGATTAAGCCTAGTTCTAGACTATATTTGACTTCCACTGGTACTGCAACTTAATTCAAGACTAGGCTTAATCCATGTTCAAGAAACTAGCCCTTTTTGTCTTCAGTGGGCCTAAAACCCTTCTCATGTTCTGACCTGTGACTGAACATGATAATGGGTCCCTTCCAACTTCAAGGCAAAATGGTTATTTACTGCTTTCTGTTATTTTCTTCTTCCACTAATGAAAACCAGTTATTATCCATAATCCCCATTACTACTGCACCTTATGTGGTTATTTAACTCTCAAATGTTGCATTCGGTTGGACATTTGGGAGTAAGAAGGTCTTTAAGACAAGCCATTATTTCTTCTTGAATAGTTTCTGTACTTTAAGACACGTTCCATCTTTAATGCTCAAATATCCGATCAAAACTGGACAAAAGAGACAAGAGTCTACTCCGATTTTGGCTCTTTATTGTCAAAAAGTTTGGCAAATGATAACCCAAAACCAAGAAAATGTCCAAACCAAACCTAACCAAACCAGCTGCTCACCGTGCTCACTGCAGACCTTGATTTCTAGAACTTTGTTCTTTGTTCAGGACAGGTCTTTTGGAGGACAGAGTTTGAGGTCTTTTACAATTTGACCTTCTTTCCGTAGCTCTCGACCGATTCCTCGCTGACGCTTTCGTCCTCCCTGATGTCCACCGTCACTTTCTTCCCCACCAGTTCGAAGATGTCTTCTGGCGCGATTCCCTTTGGCTCGGCCACCTTTACCGTCAGCATGTCTAGGGTCAAATCTGTTCCTTTGGGAATCGCCGTTTTGGCCACCACAGACTTACCCAGCTAGGGAGAGAAGCATGGAGAGGGGGGGAAAGGGAAAACCAAGAGACAAAGGAATATTTGTAGCAAAAAGTATGCCATCAGAACTAGTTCTTCAGTACAATTTAAATTTATGATGACGTGCTGTACATTTATAGTATTGTACCCTAGAGATCATATACACTATGCTTGCTGTTAAAATATTAAATATAGCAGATAAAAAGAGCTTAATTACATTACGCTTTATATTGTCTATCAAGTTACTTAACGGCCAGTTAACTAACGTAGTGTGTGTGTTGGCGCTGACCTTATCATGGCAGGGCACCTCGCAGGGCAGCATCCGCTTGATCCCACTGCCCAGTGCTCGCTCCACGGTGCGGATGGAACGCACCAGCTCTGCCAGTTCAGAGGGCTCCAGCGAGGCGGCGTGGTCGCTCCCCTTCCAGCTTTTGTCCAGGGTGACGTGACGCTCCACCACCTTGGCCCCCAGCGCCACCGCTGCCACCGTAATGCTGACGCCCGACTCGTGGCCCGAGTAGCCGATGGGGATGTCTGGGAAAGCCTTCTGGTACTCCTGATTGTTAGAGCAAAGATGTCTAAATAATGTCCATCCTTTACGCACACTCACACATACATTCCCACATACATTGGCGCTTACCGTGATGACGCGCAGGTTAACATCGTCAGGCTCCAATGGGTAGGCACTGGTACACTGCAGGATGCAGAAGTTAGGGTTGTGTTTCTTCACAGTTTCATACACGCGCAGCATCGTCTCCATGGACTGCATCCCGCTGGACACCACCATTGGACGACCTAGAGTACAACAAACACACGTTTCCACTGTCTGACTTTACAAAACCAAATAAGAGTCTGTTCAAATTGATATAATCTTTCCTACTAATGTGGAAGATATGCATCAGTTTAAGCTATTTGCCCTGTTTGTCTGTGAAAGTAAATTTACAGAAAGTAAATTAAGCCAAACCTTTTTTGGCTGTTTTCTCTAGGTAGGGGAAGTTGTTGGTGTCTCCGGAGCCGACTTTGAAGAAAGGCACGTTGAGTTCATGAAGGAATTCTACAGCCATCTTAAAAAAGAGACGAAGAGAAAGAGTGAGTCCATTAACACCATACACAACCAGTCAGGCATGAAGCTTTGTACACACACTGCACACATCTGAAATAGTGTCATGGTCACATCACAGCAGTGACCTTTTCACTCTCCCTTATGTCAAAATATTGCTTTAATTTTTGTGTCCTTTATTATCAGGATTATTGCTCCAGAAAACTGATATACTGATATCTAATGATGCATAGTCCTTAAGACTTTCTTGCAATACATGTAAAATGATCAAATACCATTTCAACTCTCATTTTTAAAACAATTTAAAATAATAATGCAATTTTAATATTTAATGCAGTTTAACAACTACAGCTGTGTTTAAGAGTGAATGTATTCATATGCCACATGTAAATTAATACAAAAGAGCACCACTAGATGGCAGACGCAAATGGCTCGGGGCCACGAGGACAAAGTCTCGGATCTGTTCCTTTAACCAAGAGAACTGGAACTGAAGTTTTGTAGAACTGGAAGAGGAATAGTTTACTTTAAAGCTGTACCTTGGCATAGGTTTTGTTTTATGTTTGCAACGATGTCACTTTACTTAACTGTTCTTACTGTGAATAAACCACAACAAGAACAGTTATTCAGCTACACTTGTACAGGACTGTGTAATTTCAAATGTCAAAACTTTCAAATAACACAAACTGAATTATGCATCCTAGATAACAGCTTTATCTTAACCATTGTCAAGGAAAAATACATGCACAAATCTGAGAATGAGGGGCCTTCACCAAAAAAGAAACATGTGTAACACTATTCCTGGGTTTATTTGGAGGCAGGTGGTGTGTGTTAATGTAGGTGTCATGCGTTGAGTTTGTGTCCTCTGACCTCGTCCATTCCAGATGCGGTGAAGAAGATGCCCACGTCGCTGGCGTACTGCTGCAGCTCCCTGTACTGCTGGTGAGTGAACTCCAGGTGCCGCTTGTGTTCGCCATAGGTTTTACCCCACGAGTGTTTGGAGGTGTACGGGCGCTCCAGGGCACGCCTGTTAAACTTGAACTCCAGCTCACTCTTCTGGAACTTGGCACAGTCCGCGCCACAGTCCTGCATAAAAATCACAGTCCAGCAAAACTGCATCAGCACTCAAACCACTGCTCATGCTGCAATTATATTTAAATATATTTATCTACAAACCCACAGATTACAATTATTATACAGCTCCGAATACATTATTCCCAGTATATACCTAATGCAACATTACTAGGTATGCTTCGTTACATTTCTTATTTTCATGATATATTGATAATCATCATTTTGGCCATCCTCCAGGCCCTGTCCTAGCTGTTAAAGACTAATAATCCATTTATATAAACACTACTAATATATGAACTACTTGAAATAAAGCAGCTGTAAAATTAACCCTTCACCTTAACTACACAAGCCTCATGCTGTGAGCAGCTGTGGTATTAGCTGTCTAGATAATCTGATAGATTTAAACACTTAATAATGTAAAGTGAAATCAAAAGTCACTGTGTGTAGCTGCTGTGTTGAATGATAAGGACAGATTGCATCTGACTATGAACACACACTCACACACACACACTCATCTACACATTCAGACAGACATGCACACACCCTCTCATACACACACAGCTAGAAGCACACGTCCATCTGCCCCTCACACCCATATTTGAACACACAGACACACCGATGAGGGTGTAGACTGGTGTGTGGGTGTGTGTCGCCTACTTTGGCCATCTTGATCATCCTCTTGGCCGTCTCCATGTCTCCCTGGTGGTTCTGTCCGATTTCCGCGATGATGAAACACGGCTGATTTCCGCCGATCACGCGGCCCGGACATAGCTCGAACTCCAGCGGCATCGTCTCTCTCTCACTCACACACACACCTGTACACCTGTACACACACACAGACACACACCACTCCTGCTCCGAGCCGATCGCCGACTGCACGAGCCGAGAGACGGCAAACGGAACTTCCGCCTCCAGCCGCAACGCCCCGCCCACATTTCAAAATAAGGCCCCTCCCCCGCCAGTACCTTCCTGCACGCGATGTCCTCGCGACAGTTTCACTTTAAATTAATTACTAAAATATATTTTATCGCTTTATTATTATTTAGTTATATTTCAAATATATTTGTATCGTAGGAACCTTCTTAAACGGCAGTTGGTAGCATTGCGGTTAGCTAGTTACTGCCAAAAATATCAACGGTGATTGATAGTTGGGTATGTACAGAGTGCGATAAAAAAAAATTATTATGAATCAAAATACATTTTTACAAAACAAATCCAATTAAAAATTAAAATGAACAAGATATTTAAAAGCTCTCGCTTCCCCTCAGGTGGGTGGGCAAGGCTTGTGATTGGGTGGGCCTTTAAAATCCCCTTAAAAAGACAGAATTTCACCTATAAATAGCTATAATAATGCTTAATGCTAACATATTAAAATTCCAAATCAAATGATTACTAGCATTGATTATTATAATGACACATTTTGCAATGCTGCATGTGAACATTGTACATTATGTGGCATACGTGATTGTTAAAAACCAACCTGCAACATCCTTTATTGAATGTCACTTAAAATCATGTCAGTCATTCCTAAGAGCTTGTGTTTGCTCTGGGGAGATCGATATTAAAAGCTCAAATTAGTTCCTTGTTAATATTGAATTATGGCTGGCAAGGAATTACACCCATGCCTGTCGCAACAGGGCAAGCAAACCAAGCAATTGCCGAAGGCATTATATTATATACATGTACATATACATATAAAGTGCCTTGAAACCGCCCTGGTTACGTCCGGATCAAATCAAGCTGCATGAAATGAAAAAATCATCACGATCACCATTACTGACCTTCAGTGGACAAAGTCACTGAGCAACTTTATTATACCGTTAAAAAAACAAGGTGCGAAAAACAAATTAACATAGAATCCACCAGGCAAAATATATATAAACAGTTGGCTTTAGATTAATTACTTTTGCCCATAGAATTCTCACATGTACATTTTTACAAGTGGATATTAAAAAAACAGGATTTTTGTTAAATTAAAGTTTAACAATGAACTGATGAGTAGCATTCATTTTAGAGCAGGTCCTTCAAACCCGTACTTCATTCTGCAAAGGGAATATTCTGCAACAAGTGAGGCTCAAGCAGCAGCTCAGGCTAGAAAATGCCTGCAATGAAACTTCATGGTGAATTTAAGCAGGTTTTAACATATCTAATGTAACTGTAATTTGTTTTGGCTGGAAAATGACCAGCTTCAGCGTGTGGTGTAACTCATAAGTTCCACTTGATTAAAGTTGTCAAACCTTATTTAAATATTATTCCACTACACAAACGTTAGGAATATATAGGACGAAATGGACTGTGGAACGTCCTACTGCATATAGCACCCTTAAAATAATGTGAACACAGTGTTTGGGGGAAATGAAGACGTTACACAGGGTTGCGTCATCGTTTTTTAGAAGCTTTTTTTGGAAAGCTTCTGACGCTAGGATGTTAACGTCAGTTTCTGCAACATAATACTAATTGTTCGCTGACACTTGCGATTTCCACATGAGGAAATAACAGAAAATAACAAAACAGCTTTAGTGACACTGCGAGGGAGGTTAGAATAGGATAAAATCTGCTCTATATTTCTGAATTAACTAGAGGTTTCCTTAGGGAAAAATAAATTAATAACAATTTATATTACTGAATTGAGTAGGGAAAATGAGCGCTTAATTCAAAAACAGCAGATTTTATCTTAAACCTTTCCTGTTATTTAAATTAATTAAGACCTGCAAAGTTCCAGCACAAAAACTTCAATACGGACCCTTTTTAATACTTCAACGTATTCCTGCATAGTTCAGTTCTTAAAATCTGTTATGTTATAAGGTCCCAAAAACAAGAGCATTACAGGTTTGTAATCGCCGCAGTGTGTAACATCTGACCTTGGTATCAACATGCTGATGTTCTGATGACCCTGTAGTGAAAGTAGACAATAAATATCTCACACACACTATCCGTGTTTTTATGTGACCAGCAGCCTTCATGTGAGCGTGTGAATGACACGGCGTCACTAAGCGCTGATTTGCCAGCAGGTCAGGATAAATCTGACGTACATTCCCCTCAGATATCTCCCCCAAAAAAGTGACAAGAGGAAAAGGCAAATCTAAATGAGAAATAAAGCCAACAGCAGGTGAGTTAGTTAGAGCTTGGCTCACCGGGCGGTGCCGGTGGCATGGATAAAGGCAACTTTGATCCCAAGTACACAGTGTGAACTCAGCTTCTCTCGTTTGTGGTGTTCACACAGTAAAATAAATATTAAGGTGGGTCTGGGCCTCAGTAGGTGCGGCGCGTGGCATAGTCGAGCACCATGCTGGCGGCGCCCAGCAGCGCGGGGTCCTCCAGGTCAGAGGTCACGACCTTGACGTCCTTGGTGGAGGAGAGGGCACGCTGACCGATGACCTGCCGCACCGGGGTGATGTAGTACTCAGCCAGAACGCCGGACAGGATCACCAGCGATGGGTTGAGCGTGTGCAGGATGTTGACGATGCCCACCCCCAGAGCCGTACCCGCTGCAGGACACAGAAAGAGAGAGAGAAAAGACATTAAGAGAGAAAGAAGAAAGGACAAGCAAAAAGATCGAGAGGAACAGAGATGTGAGGCAAAGAGTGAGGACAGGAGACAAAAAGAAAGCAGAAAAAAGAAGAGGGGGAAACATGAGAGGACAGGATGAAAAAGCAGGATGAGAGAATTTGGAGAAGACAGCAGATTACAGAAAGAAAGATAAGGAGAGGAGAGGAAAAGGGCAGAACACAAGACGGGAAACTAGTAGAGCAAAAAGAAAACGAATAAGAGTATGTGTGTGTGTGTTACTGACCGTTGTGTAGGATCTGCTCGGCCCTGTTGTTGCCCAAGCGAGCGGCGCTGATAAGATGCACGGCACTGACTGGCTCCTTGTTGTTCACACTCATGCCCTCCACCAGCAGCTGCTCCTCTGTCATCGACACGGGACACACACACACACACAGGGCATTTATTACAGGCCGATAACTAGGGGTGTAACGATACATCGATCAGCATCCATTCAACCATCAACAAGCTCCTTTATAGTGAGCAGGAGGTCTGTTTTTATAACATTGTATTCCAGTGACAAGTGCTAAGGCGAGGAGGAGGAGACGTTGTACCGTCGTGCAGCATTTTGGCTTCCCTCTGTAGCGCCAGGCCCGAGGAGAAGGCCTCGATGCAGCCGTGGCTTCCGCACGAACACTCGGGTCCGTCCAGTGCCACCATGATGTGGCCCAGCTCCGCCGCACAGAAGGTGCTGCCGTGGATCAGCTCGCCGTGCTGGATGATGCCGCCCCCAATGCCTACACACACACACACAGGGTATGGAAGTGCTGGTGTTAAACATTATTATTGTTAGACAGGCTGAAGGAGAGTTGGGAGGGTGACGCTGACCGGTGCCAGTGATGACGGTGACAAAGTTGTCCACTCCCATGCCACGGCCAAACTTCTTCTCGGCCAGCGCGGCGCAGTTGCCGTCGTTGTCCACCCAGACGGGCAGGTGCAGGGTGCGGGACAGCGGTGCTCGCAGCTCCACCGAACTCCACTCCTTTATCAGCTTGGTGGAGTCCAGCACCACACCCTCCTGCGGGTTCACACGCCCCCCTGTACTCACACCTTGAAAAGGGAGAGAGGGAGGGAGATGAAGAAAAAAAGGGAGGGGGGAGAGTGAGAGAGTGAGAGAAGAAGACAGTGAGAAAGAGGGAAGAGATGGAGGGACGGAGAAAGGGATGAGAAAGGGATATTGAGGAAGGCATAAGGATAGAGAGAGAGGGGGAAGAAGGGAGAAAGAGAGTGAAGGGGAGAGGTGGAGAGTAAGAAAGAGGAAAGGAGCAGCAGAGGAAGGGAGAAATAGATGGAGAGGGGGGAGAGAGAAGAAAGATAGAGGGAGGGAGGGGCACAGAGCACAAGCAAGAAACCAGAAAAAGACAACATGAGAAACAACATGAGAGATAAAGAAATGAGTGAAAAGCAGACAAAGTGAAAATGAAAGAGTGAGAAACAGCTTCCTATTGACTATGTGCATTAAAATGAATTCTGATGGACGGACGGACGGACAGAGGGAGAGACGTACCGACTCCCAGAATCCTGCAGTTGAGGTGGACGGCGTCAGCTATGGCCTGTTTGCACATGTCCAGGATCAACTCAATCCTTTCCTCGTACGTCTTAGGGTTCGGCTGGGTGTATTTCCTCATCACCTTACCCTGTACACGTACGTACACACACACAACGATGAGCATTAAACATCACCATACACAAACACCCGACTCAGAATTTTCGGTTTGTGTGCCAAAGGTGTGTGTGAATTGTGTGTTTACAGCATGTGTTCTGCGTGTAACGATGACGTGGAGCAGAATCTTGGATGGAGATTAACCAAGGAGGTGTGCAAACAGGTGTGGGACCAGGTAAGATCCTGTTCACTCTTATACAAACACACACACGCTTTTCAGTGGCTTATCACAGAATTACAGAATAGCCCGTCACGGTCATCGTTGTCTTTAAAAGGCAGATATTTGCACTTTTTCCAGTTCAAAATGACTGCTAACAATAGTGTATAAACACTTCAAATCGTAGTGTAGATACGTGAACATACTGACATGCTCTGGAGTACTGTGAGCAGAACTATAGGGTAGAAGACTATACAGGGTCAGCTACTCCTAGCCAGTTGTCTAAAGGATGAAGCTCTCACTTATCAGTAGACATCCTGCGCTTTAGACGTCACTCATGGCCGAGGTGCAACTGTGCTTATCCACGTCTGTGTTTAACTCCTTTCATATCATCCCCAGTAAAACGGCCTCATACTTTCCGAAGTTTTAGCAGCGCTCATGCCGTAAATTTGTACAGAAGGCAAGTGCACCGTGAACACAAATGCAATGCATCAGCACTTAAATGACATGTTTACAACTGACATCTGCTAAAATCAGCCTCGCAGCTGGGACAGGAGCGTCTCACCTTCATGCTGACGATGGCCACGCGCAGGTTGGTGCCTCCGAGGTCGACGGCCAGCGCGCTCTGCGTCTCCAGGATGTGGTCGATGTCCTGCGAGATGCACTCACGCACCGCCGGAAAGCAGAACTTCTTCTGCAGCGGCTCCGACAGGTCTATGGACTGCAGGAACTTGAGGATGCGTGGGACGGCGTTGCCATCGCCGTAGATCTTGGAGCTGTATTGCCGGGCAAGGGGGTAGAGAGAGGTTAGGAAACATTTCTTAAGCGAAGTGGCGTTAGCAACTAGGCGCATGCTCACCAGGGGTAGCGCTTGCCAAACTGCAGCTCCAGGGCGTGGAAGATTTTGTTCTGGGAGTCGGCGTCCCTGACGTGAAGTACGTTCTCACCTGGCAACGAGACGCAAAACCTCAATATCACTGTAATATTTCATCAATTAGTGGTGAATTTCATCAATGTCTTGAATGTACGTGGGGAGAGTAGGTTACCCGTCTCGCGGCCGGTCTGGCGAGTGCCCAGGTTGATGACGGGCGTGCCGAAAGCCCCGGCCTCCCGCACGCCGCAGCTGCTGTTGCCCACCATGCAGCCGGCGTGAGCCACCAGCTGGATGAATTGCTCGAACGGCACATGCTTCACCGCGCAGAAATTTGTGTGCTGCTCGATGCCCTTCTTCCTCATCACCCGCACCATCTCTTTACTGCCTGTGGGGGCACACGTGAGGAACATGAGAGTGCGATATCAGATTCTATAAGGGTTTGCGGAGTCTGCGGCTCCGTTGGAATGCGTCACTAAGAGGTGTAAAGTGAGGACAAGGGTTAGATTGTAGTCAGGTTTATTACTGGGACAGTTTTATTGTTACTAGGTTTATGATTGGTTGTAAGGTTTGGATGATACATCTGGCCAGGTTTAGGGCCTGAATAAAGGTTAAAGGTTGTTATTAGATTATGGCTAAGACAAGGTTTGGGATTAGAGTGTGGTCAGTTTTAAGGTAAGGATTATATTTCAGGTTTACATTTAAGGTTTAAGGTGTGGATTAGTTTGTGGGCATGTATAAGATTAGAATTATATAATGGTAAGTTTTAGGATCGGGTTTAGAGTTAGGATTAGACTTTGGTTGGGTGTAGGGAGAGGATGATATTATGGTCAAGTTCATGACTGAGATTGATTATGGTCAGGTTTAGCGTCTGAGTTAGAGTCAGGTGTATGACTTGGATTAGATTATAGATTAGATCCAGGTTTGGAGTTTTAGAACAGAAAGTCCATACATTAAGACACTAGCATGTGAATACTGACCTGCATCAATGTTGGGGAAGAGGATGAGTGTTTTCTTGTTGAAGGTGACCAGGGCGTCCAGCATGAGCTCGTAGATCTTAATGGAGTTTTTAATGTCAGTAGTGACGGGATGCTGCAGGGCCACTATGTAGTCCTGCTCCTTTACTCCAGCCCCTGTACAAAACACGCACAAACACATTTTACACCATGACCCCCTTTTACAGTGTATAATCTTCTCTTACTCGACCACACACACACCGAGCCAGGTCTTGATGATGTCCATGTAGTCATCCCTCTTGTGGGCGGAGAGCAGCTTGTCGTAGGACGGGCAGCCGGCCAATAGGATGCGAGTGTGGTCCTCGCACATGGCGATGAGGTGGCGCTCGGCGGAGCGCGTGCACACAGCGTGGTAGTGCGCCAGCTTGGTGATGGCGTGCCGGATGGAGTCGTCAATCGTGCCGCTCACCTCGCCGCCCTCCAGGTGCAGGATGCGGATGTTCATCAGCGCTGCCGCCGTCGCCAGGGCCAGCGCGTCGAAGCGGTCGCCGTGGACCACCAGCACGTCCGGCGCAAGCCTCTGCAGCACGTCTGGGAGCTTGACCAGCGCCAGGCCCACCGACTCCACCATGGCCGCCTCGTCCTCGCCCCTCACGATCGTGTGCAGCTTGGAGCCGATGTCGAACTCGTCCTGCTCGATCATGCGGAAGGTGTTCCTGAGGAGGAAATATCGCTTTCACATTGCAAGAACTGTCTTTGGAAATTTTTGTTGAACTGTAGTTGGTTTCAAACTGTACTGCATTTCTAAACTAAGAAACTGAGCTGAGAAAGTGTCTATGACCTCTTGAACACCTCTTGCTACCCACATGACACCGCTCACAAGAGCACACACATAAAAAAGAAGGTGCGTGTATTCCAACCCACTTTGTGTTTTGCTGAATAGTGGATAAAGGAGTGACTGTTAGGTCAGCGCTGACCGGCCCACTGTAAAAGCCCCTCGTCACTCTGCCTCAGGGCCTCTGATAATAAGAGCTTTTCTCCTGCTGAGAACCCGAGTTACATTCCAACGGTGTCATGGAAACACAAGAGGAGGAGGAGGAGCCAGGAGCTAGAGTTTTAGTGTCTACAAGGCCTTCACATTTGCATGGGTGGTTCTGAGTAAAATGTGCTTATACTCATTACAGAGAGGTTAAATTTCAAAAGAGCAGCAGTAATTAATCTAATTCAGTTGCAAAGGAGGAGCGCTAGCGTGTTAAGTCAGATGCTAATGAACTTCTCTAGTTCAGCTGAATCAGTCCATGCAGTGCCACTCATTTTCATACAGTTCAGCTACTGGTTCAGTTCATAAACAGCAGCATTAATCCATCTGATTCAATTCATAGAAAGGTGCTCCAGCCAATCTAATTCAGAGACTACAGGGTCACTCTGTTTAGACCGACTCACTTCAGAGCCGCTTTATTTAATCTAATTCAGCTGCTAAAGGGTCATCCGTTTAAACTGATCAGTTCATTTTAAGCCGCTCCAGTGATTCTTATTCACTCACGAGTCTCTTCATTTAAAGGTTTTGGCTAGGTTTTGATTAATTCAGTTCATATAGACCAGCCCTAGATTATATTATTCAATTACTAAAGCTGTTATATCTCAACTAATTAAGTTTCATATACGGCTGCTCTAGTACATTAATTCAAGTAGTAATGATCAGCTGCACTTCCACATTTGATAAAATCTGCTCTGTTTAGAGCGATTAAGTTAAAACAGAACAGCTCTGGTCAATCACATGTAGCTACTATAGAGCCACTCTAGTTCAACAGAGCGTCAAAACATCTGATTAGCTCAAACAGAATTGCTCCAGTCAATCTAATTCATATTCTACAGAGCTGCCCTAGTCAAAAGGAATTCATCTACAAAACGGCTGCTCTAGTTCTCCTGTTTCAGTTCAGATTGACCTGATCTAGTTCAGTAATCAAAGAGATGCTGTGATATAACCGTTTCAGTTCATGCAGAGCTGCTCTAACTGATCTATCCCCCCCCCCAGACAGGCGTAGAGCGGCTCCTACCCGTAGTCGTCAATGAGGTGGGACCCGAGCACCACCACCTCCAGCTGGAACAGCTCAGGCTGAGCCTTGAGGCCAAACATGATGGGGGCCAGCTTGGAGTAGTCAGCTCGGTTACAGGTGGCCACGCAGACACGCAGACGCCGCATTGCGCCGTTCTCCATCCGCTCCATCCGCTCGTCCGCCCGCTGCATGGTCAGGTAGTAGAGCTCCTGCAAACGTAATCAGGGAAGAAGCTGCATGTTAAATCTGGCCTCACCTCACCAAGCGTGTGCAGATTGGGGCCTCAAGTGCATTATCTGCACTTTTACTTTATTATCGTTCTAATCAGCAAATACTGATGCCATAAACCATGCCAGATAAAACACACTCCAGGCTAAGTGGGCACTTACATGATGCAAACATCAAAAACAAGATTTTTACACCTTCAGAGTACAGAATTTTCCACTGAATGCTGCTAACTTTCCTCTGTTGGCTGGGGGATACTTTCTATACTTTTGCTTTAAAAGAAAGTGATTATTTGTGAACACACCACAGCAAAGCACACAGTGCGCCACAATGCTCATCTTACATCTGCTGAGGAAAGTGCATAGACACACAACATCACCTCCTGGTTCGGGAACAGCTGTATTCAGGACGGTAATTTCCTGCAGAGAGTGGAATGAAGCCCATGAGCAAGACCCCTAACCCAAAGTTGCTCTGAGGAGACTGTTCGCCTGATTATTATTAGGAAATGGAAGTCATTCTGGATTCGAAAATCTGTGTAATCTCAGGTCTGAAGCGTGAGCATTCTGATTAGCGCAAGTTTTCTGTTTACACTGCCAGCATGCCCCAAGCCAGGACAGCATCAGCAAAGCAGCAAACATGTAAATAAATCACATGCCCACTAGCATAAATGTAGAACAGGCGCTGCTATAATTCCAGTTAGCAGGTCATGCTAAGTGGCCCATTCAACTTTACTTCAGCATTCAGCCATTTGATGGATGCGGTGCAGGTCACGTCTCCATGCCGATCTCACCAGGCTGACGTACTTACATTCGTGTTCCTGGCATGGGAACCCTTGAGGCGTGGCAAACAGAGAGAGGAAAGAAAGGAAAATGGAAAAGCAGCTTAGTCACTGTGGAGTTAGTCTTCACCCTCAGTTTGCCAGCTAGTTCATCACCCAGTCTCCCTTGTCCTTTTTCCATTACTCTACTTATGGCGCTAACTATGAGCTGAATGCTCTCACATTTACTGGAACTGGAAGCTTATCATTTCTGGAAATTTTCCAAATCGGGTCTGAAGCTACACTATAAGATCCACATATAATCCACCTCAATCCTCCATCAAAACCAGAGCAGTTCTACACAGATCATGGTTTCTTATAACCAATCCCACTGAATCCAAGGTTTTCCCAGCATGCCTTAGAAATGTGTGTGAGAATTTTAGAATGAGCTTTTTCAACTGGCGTTACTGGGGTGTCCTGTCTTTTGAGCCAAAGCTCTGTGCTACTTTTCATTCTGGACCTCATTTTGGCAATGAGGAGAAATCACAACCCATTCAAGAACATGAACAGGGAATTATCTCAACTAGTGCTGGAAGATAGTGTGACGAATTTGTGTGCCGCCAGATCTGGTGTTGTAGTGTCTTACGGCTTGGACGTGATGCACCAGGCGCTTGGTTATCTCATTTTGCTACAAGGCCGAAACAACACTATCACTACTGAGGCTGATCAGACCCAAAACAGACATGCCTGAATCCCCCAACAGACTTTCCACCATGTCGAGCTGTTAGAAATCCCCATGTAAATATGCCTACTGGGGCAAAGTCCCAAATGTCAGCACTGTCAAGTTAAACATGCATCAAGTTTGCTGAGAGCAACAAAAAAAAAATCAATGGTGGCAGCGGCATCCTCCAAAAGCAAATAACTGAAGCCTCGCGTCAGGGACTGAAGCAACTGACGAACAACTTCCCTCTCTTCCATAATCATTTAATCACGTCCTCATGTCCTAATCATGTCCTCATCACAGTGACGTACTAATTATGGTGTCTTTTTCTGATGTCTGATGAAGTGAGTTGAAATGGGAGGGTAAAATGGAGGGTAAAGGTACCGCAGAGGTACCCATGAGCAAGGTACCGACCCCAAAACTGCACCCTTAGCACTGCCCATGTCAGCTGCTGGGTCCTACACGGACGGGTCAAATGAAAGTATTGTATTTACGATGACATTCCCTCACATGGAACTTATCCCAAGCTCACTAATTATATTCCAGAGCCGGGCAAGTAAGCCAATAATGAGCGACAGCTTAAGTCATGTGAAAGAGGGTTCAAGCGGGAAAAAGGTCAAACTATACAGGACTGGAACCTGAATTGCAAGTTAAAGATGCTTAACTTGCCATTCAGGTTCCAGTCCTGTATAATATGACCTTTTTCCAGCTTGAACCCTCTGACCACTCTGGAGAAAATGCTTAAATGCACCAAAATGATTCATGTCCTCTAACGCAACTCTAACAATCAGGCTCTTCTACAGATTAAAAAAGTCAGGTTAGAGGAACGCAAGCAGATTAAAACTTTGACTCAGCAGGTCAGATGCAACAGGGAGGAGGGTATGAACTCTACTTGGTTTCCACTGATTAACATCTCATCACATCATCCTCCTCTCTTTCACACACACACACACACACACACACACACACACACACACACACACGTGTTTGCATCCTCTCTAGATATGACAGTAGCCAGTTATCTACTTCCAGGCCCTCAGGGTCAGCGCCTCAGGGTCAGCGCTGCTCTCTTGAACTCTTTTGGAACATCTCCGAAGCGAACCATCAGGCCATTCACAGGAACGAAAAAGACGAAAGGCAGAAAGCTGCCGGCATCCGGAGCACAGATACACCCTCCCCCCGCCACACACATATACACACATACACACAGCATCCTCGAGACAGAGCATCACAAGACTTCTTAGGACTGTTTTCAGCAGCGGGGGAGGAGAACAAGAGAAAGAGAGAGAGAGAGAATGAGAGAGAATGAGAGCGGGACGGTGACATGCCGAGGAGGAGAGCAGAGGAAACGCAAACATGGCAGTGCTGCACTCACGTGTGGGTTCCTATGCTCGTGCCTGCGTAACATCCTCCTCTGTTTCTTCCTCTTCCTGTCCTCTTTCTTAACCAAAACCCTGCGTTCTGCCCTCTCTATCCTTCTACACTTCTAGACTCTTTCTCTCACAGCCCTGCCTCAGATCTGCCATTAAAGAAAGAGGGAAAGACACACACGCACAAAAGCAGCCACCCAGGCAAAGGGCGGAGCCAGACAGCCTTCATGCTCCCATTGGCCAGTTAGACATGGAGCAACTGGACCGTCCCACCCCCACATCCTTTGTAGCGGAGAGAGAAGGAAGAGGAGGGGGAAACAGACACACACACAAGCCTCTGCAGATGCTTATGCATTCTCACTGTATCATTCTCACTTTCATCCACAATATTTCAACCTCAATATTTACTAATAGGCACATGATACTACAGGTTAATACTGTTAATTCCAGTCTTGCATCATGAAACAATACTAAATATCTCAAAACCTTTTAAATCAGAATCAAAACCAGGAACCAAAACCGCAGGAAAAAAAACCCAAAAACACGACAGGGAAAAATATCTGCTCTCAGGTCACACGCTGACCTTTAAATGACACAAGTAGGAAGTTGGCAACAATTAAGTCCTGATTCCTGTGAAATTCAAACATGTCGTGACGAAGAATTATAAAACTCAGTTTTGCTGTAAAACCTAGACTAGAACTGACTGAGAATAAACCTACCATGTACATGTACCATGTGTGTGGTGCAGTGTGTAACCCAGCTTAAAGGCAGACGACAGCTGATATAAGGCCTCTGATAATGCCTCTGATATAAGGATAGGATGCCTGCTGTGTGTGTGTGACTGTGTGTGTAGCCTGGCCAAGTCACACACATATTACAATACACGCAAAGTTTCTAATAGGCACATTTACTTAGCATCTGTTTCAGAGTTTGTCTTTGTGTGTCTTCCCTCGTAAACATACTTGAGGTTTTATTCTGATGTGTGATATATGTGAATCTTCCAGCCCTGGCCACAGTATTGGGTGTGTACTGTGTTATGTTTGCAGGCGGAGGCCTCATATCTGCATTCTGAGTCTTTTGACCAGCACACACACTGATGATGCTCAGGCTTAAAGAGGGATTTAGAGGAGGGCAGCGGATCTGGCATCAATTCAGCACTCATCTTTTAGAAAACTTTTTACAAAACTAAATTAAATGTGACAGACCCTGAATCAACGCGAATGGGGATGTGGGCTAAAAAGGCAACCATTGATTTTATGATCTTTTTTATTATAAAATGCCCCATTTGTATTCATTTACAATTCTAATACTTTAATACTTTCTAATACTCATTAATTCGATAACTCATCTAATATCGATTAGTTAATATGCTGGAAATGGTACTTGGCATTATGTGGTGCTTTTCCGTGTCAGAAACGACTGTAGACGTCACGTATTACTCGACTTCCTTGATCATCATCAAACAACCTAATCTACAAGTGATCAGAAAGTAAATATAATAAACAACCTTTTAAAAGTAAAATGGTAAACAGTCAAATTAACCAACGACGAATAAAAGTGAACGAGGACTTTTAGAGCGACTTCTTAGTAGCACAACTTATACTAAAAGTCGCTTTCATTCATCTTTAGCCATATTAGCGTGTAGTTATCGTGCTGCACCTTTAATCCCTCTCCGTCAGCCCGAATGGTAGCATGCTAGTCGCTTTAGCTGCTTTCTCACGCGTTTACCTTGAATAAAGTCCGCTCTTCCACCGTCACCCTACGCGCGCTCCCGATCCACACCGGGAATAACGAGATGGTCGTTAAGTTTTCGGTATGAAACTTTTTCTCGGCGCCGCGGAACGACGCGCACGCGCAGCTCCGTTTCTCCGGTGCGACTCACGGGAGCGCGCGGCTCTCTACTGCCACCTGTCGCGCGCCGCGTCTCATAGCAACCAGGCGCCGCCATGTTGGTCAGCTCCGTCATTCTTGGATTCTTGTGTCGGACACGTTTGATAAAGGTTAAAACTTATAGCCAAAATATAGCAGGTGATTCTGAAACGGTCGGTGACAGATCATGACCTTTTATCAAACATGTTCTGCATGACAGACTTTATGGTGTAACAATTCTGCCTTTTAGTTGTTTATTTAAATGACGAAATTTTACAGCCCCGACTCATTCACTTTTTTGACTGTGATGAAGTGGGTTATGAAATGTTATATGCCCGATTTTGACATGGCATAATTTATGTCTAAATTTCATGTCAGAGTTTATGTCCAGCATTTTAAATGTTTATTCGCATAATGAAACATTCCTGGTTTCACGTCTAAATATTTTCTTGTGATGATCTTTTCTTCTTAAGCCTCTGTATGAATTTATCCGATTATTCCTAAGGGGCTATTGGTTAATTATTAGTGTATCCCTTTTTTAACCATCTTATCAAAAAAGCTGAAAAAGGTTTACAGTATTTGGCTGTTGTATTTGTTAAAAACTGCTTACATGACTGTCACTATAGACCAGATTGTCCTCAGCAGCTATTCAAGAACGTCAGCTCTTGTGTCATGATGTTCCATCTTGTGGTTATATTAGTCGTGGACCTTAAAACTTTTAAATTAAAACAGATATTACATGACGCAGAGTCTAACATCCATAGTAATATTTTAAGAGTTAATAGCTGTTTTGTGTAGTAAATGTGTCTGAATTGCAAAGAAAATCTCTTCTAATATAGTTTAGAGAGGCATTTGCTCTGGCTAAATGTCTCATTAAAGTCATGATTTGTTCATCATCTATAATTTCAAAAAGTATTCCTTGGGGGCAACCGTAAGTTACTGAGGTTTAGCATTGCTAGTTATATACACAAGTAAACTGAATAAAAGCTGTTAGAGCAGTCACATAAAAAGATAATTGTAATATTGTAACAGTATAAAACTTCAGTGTACATATTTCTGGTCATTACAGTACATTTTAATCAATTTCACTGTTGTTTTAAATGGTGATTTGTAATTTTTAGAGTTGTATCATCTGATTTTAGTCAAAAAGTTAATACATTTGAAAGCATGATATGTATTCAGAGTTTCAAAATTTAAAGACAAAACCAATCATTTTCACAGGAGAAATTTTCCTAAAATATATCTTCAACATTTCAGGCCCAGGGCCCTGTTGAAGGAGCCTGCGGTGACAGTGGCGGAGGAAAACTACCTCAGGAAGAGGAAGATGACAATAATAGAAAGAAGAAGAAGAGGAATATCTTAGAGGTAAAATGTATGGACATTTGGGTCAATATGGCCTCACAAGTGGAAACAGCCCTTGTACAACTTAATCAAATACACACCTCTCACTAATAGATTTGGTCCTTGATTTCCACACTTTAGACAGCATCATACTAAATAATGAGGGAAAAGTCCAAACTATCAAAACTGAGGGATATGTGGAATGTTTGTTGTTGTATAAGAACGAGAGAGAGCAAGAGACAGAGAAAGAGAGAGTCTGAGTTGTATTCTGCCCCACACCTCTCCACCATTGAGCCTCCTCCTTATGCCAGATGCTACAGCAGTGCGGCCGGCTCTCCTGCTGCATTGCAGTGCTGTTTGAGATTTTAAAAAAATGGAGTGAGCTTGCATAAGTGCCGCTGGGGCTCACGAGACTCGGCTCAGTAACAGCAGGTCAGAAAAAGCAAAAGAGAAAATGAGAGAAAGAGCGAGAGACAGTGGGGCAGTTAGACCTTGCTGGAAATGACACAGGTGTAGATGAAAGTGAGATGAAAAATGACCTGTTTATAACGTTTTCTCTTTTGTGTGTGTATACGCATGTGTTCTAGTTCTACTTATCCAATGCTGACTGTTCCAAAACTCTGCCCTGATATTCTGCAGAATAGGCCGCTTGGAAGAAACCTGATGCAGAGATGTTCAAAAAATTGCACCTAATGAATCTTCTGCTTTCCTTTTTCTTTTCTTCTCCCATTATTTCTTCTCTTCTTCTCTCCTGTGTCATCTTCTCTTCACCTTTACTCTTTTCTCTTGTCCCATCCTTCCCTCCCTAATCCTCTTTTCTCTAATATTTTATTATGCTCCCACATTTCTATTGTTCTATCCTACCTTCTCCTCGGTTATGCCCTCTTCTCGTCTCCCATCATAACTCCTCTCGTTTCCCATAGTCTTTTACTTTTGTTTGGGCCATCTGCCAGAAGAAAGAAATGCTGACACACACATACACACTCACACTCTCTCTCTTTCTCCCTTTACTGTATTGATCTACTGATGCGGTCAATAGTGCCTCATCATCTTTTAGCTCCTTATTTTTTACTGTTGTCCTTCCATCACAAAAGATAAAAGAAAGAAGGTAGGAAGAGGGAGGTTGGGGTGTTTCCTGCAGTATAGAGGACAAAGGTGGTAGAGGGAAAGAAAAATTCACCAGCAGGGCTGATCATGGGAATAAATCTCTGTCTCTCTCACTCTCTCTCAGCTGGGTTTCTGCAGCAGGTGATTATTGAGAGCTCAGAGCACACTGCAGAGACCAGAATGGGGAGAAAGAGATAGAGTTTTAGCAAGGCAGTAATCAATGTACTAGAGCACCATCATCAGTTCTGCTACATATCAGCACTATGCAGACCTATTGTGTGAGTATGTGTCTGTGTGTTGCAGTTTTCCTGCTGACATCTGCGACTCCGTTCTCTCCGAGCTCCAGGTGTGTTTGTCTCCTTAATCAGTCCATTTCAGGAGCAAGGTGCCCAGACTTACAGGTGAACACCTACGAACAATTTCCTACATCTAAATTTGCAGCACTGGTCAATTTGTAAAGCTGAAGCTGCTTTTGCACTGGGTATTTGTGTAGCAGTACACACTGTGTTACACCTTCATATCACACGGTCAGCATCTTTGCACAAGCACACTCTACATCTACAAAAAATGTGCATGTGACTGTCAGACTACACAGAGACTCAGTAAGAAAGTCGTTCTAATGGAACACACTCGAGCCGGAGGGGGTTAGACGGGGTGTGTATGTGTGTGTAGCTCTGCTCTAATGCTTCACTTTTAGCTGCCACTCTGCAGTCTCAACAGGATGTTAATCCTGAAAGGTTGCTGAGTAAGTGTGCTCACACACACACACACACACACACATACTTACAGGTTATTTTCTAGACACTTGTCCAAGTACAGTTTTACACATATTGCAACATCAAAACCCACATTGTGTACCGTGTAGTGTATGTGTGTGTAGATGTATCTATCCATCTGTGCAAGTCCAGGAGCGTAGTCACTCTGTTCACTCAGTTGCATGAACATAGCTTTTCTTCTTCACTCCTCCTTTGCCTACTTCTCTTGCTTTCATTTGTCTCACTAAACTCACCAGTCACGGTGGGTGATTTTAGCAGGACATCTGGGTTTGACCCTTACTCCTTTAGAATGTTGAAAATGTTTACAGTAACACAGGGAACACCGCAATGCATAGTCCCTGAGCTTTTTCTTGCTTCAGGATGCACAGAGAACACATTAGTGAATTTAGTGAGTGATTATTTGTTACTGTGAACTCAGCACAGCACTTAGTGCTCCACAACAAAATGTGATCTCTGCATTTGACCCATCTGTGAAGGAGCAGTGGGCAAAAAAGAAGTCCCTGGGGAGCAGTTCTTGGGGACCTCCCTGGATCACAGGGCCAACTCCCTAACGTTACACTACCAACTGCTCCTAAACATGCATTAGATGTTTTCTGTATGTTAATCCTTTTTTGTGCATTTAACTGCATTTATTGCTTCTAACAGTTTGGTTAAGGAATAAATTAAATCTCTTTTAATTTCAGAACATCTAACCACAAAGTCCTTCAAACGCTACTTTGCACTATATAGCACTTCAGGGTCAGGGCGGATGACGGATCGCGCGCCCCCGACAACGAGTCTAACCGGGACACCGGAGAGCGCGTGGCTCGAGTCGCGTCTGCGCAGGACCCTAAATCAGCGTTTCCACAACGGTACCGGGTGGGGGGCGGGGCTTTCGTTCCGCTATAAACCCGGTCGGTAGAGAAGCCCGTCCGTCCGATATCACGTGACCCCGATCTAAATTCCGTTTTGACTTGTGTTATTTGGGCGAAGGGGCGCGTGCGGCGTTAACATCGTGGGCGGGACTTACCGGGACCTCGCGCTCCACCTGCAGTTCCCTGCACCGACGCTCGAAACGGCTTCTCGCGAACGGCAGCCTTCACGCGCCCGGCGGAGACAGGGATGCTCGCGAGGAGACAGTAACACGCGCCCTCCGCCACAGCTCTCGTGACAACGCACAGCCCCGGCGGGATTAAGAGGAGCCCCGGAGGGACTTGGTGACAATCGCCTTCGGCAGGTACGGGGTTTGTTAGCGCTCGCGGAGGCGGCGTCAGTACTGAAGTGGTTGACGCGCACCTGCAGGCAAACGGCGGCGGAACCGAGTCGCGCCTATGCGGCGAGAGTTCAAACTGGGTAATGCGACACTCGCACCAAGTTTAGAGCTCGCCACGCGGACTAACAATGGGCGACGTGAACTGAAGCTGAAGTGGAGCAGGGTTCTGGTTTCCTAAATGAGCTTTAATTGGCTAGTGTCATGAATTCGGATTTAATTCTAAAGATGCTACTATATCAGTTAATACTTCTACAGCAATTATAGCTTCTGTGTGGACCCATATTGACATGGTCTAGCAAAGGAGCATGTTAAGATTGATAAACGAAACGAGCCGGTTCGTGTACCTTCTGTAAATAACAAAGATGCCAAAAACGTTCGTTGGGACATAAAAGAATCGATTTGGTTTCCACAAAGATCATTTTATGGGCTGGAAGACGATTTTTTAGTTTCACACTGTCATTTTGAAATATTTAGGTTATTTTATAGAAAAAGAAATGCCAAATTTATTTCTAAAGGACCAAAAGAATCTTCCACAAAATCAAACGGTTTTACACCATTTAAAGGTCCCAAATGGGCATTTGTAATCCTTCAAAGTTTAACTGCCCCGTGCATCAGTGTATTTACTGTTCTAATAGTGTTACCACTGCGTAGTTATAGTGACATTGCTTCTGTGGTGTTTAAATGTTGTAGTTAAAGTATTCACGTTGTTGTAGATGCAGATTTCATGTTTTGTAGTTACAGCGCATGCAATGTTCTGTAATGTACATTACAGTTACAATGTCAGTAATATGCTGACATTGCGTAATTGTAATGTTCACATGGTGTAAATGCAGTGTTCTAATTGTATAGCTGTAGTGTTTGGGACAGCGCAGGGCGTTGTGTAGTTGTAGTATTTGGAATATTGTATGGTGTTGTGTGGCTATACTGTTTGGGACATTGAGGGACATAGATGTGGTGCGTAATGTTGTTGCCGTTTTTAGGACTTAGACAATATGTAGTTGTAATGTTTGGTACATTGTGGGGCGTCGTGTCGTGTGGTTGGTTGTTGCGCGTTGTGTAGCTGTGGTGTTTGGGACATGTATTGTTGGGGAGATTGTGGGGCGTTATGGATTTGTAGAGTTTGGGACCTTGTGAAACAATTTGTGTAGTTGTAGCACGGCACGTTAACGTAGCTTGCCTTGTGACCTTTCCCGTCCTCTATTCCCGCGCAGTGCGGTGATCTCGCGTCAGGCTGTATGAAGGGCACGCTCCCCACTTTAACGCGCATCTGTGTACCGTTCGCAGGAGGAACTCTGCTAATCTCAGTGCATCCGGGAGAATCGACAAAGCAGCGAACCGACAGGAGCCATGAACTTCGTAATGAAGGCAGCGCTGGGAGGTAAGTGTGTGAGAGAGAGAGAAAAAAGTTGTGGTGAACGCTCCTGTCAGCACTTCAGTGCCGCATCTTGTGACGCTCTGGTGCAAAAATGTTAGCCGGCCAATCAACGAAGCGCTCGCGGCAAGCACCGGAGGAGACCGCAGTCTATTGATTAGACTGCTTCGCAGTGGGGAGGGGAACCCAATAGATCGTAAAAAACACGCTGCGGTCAGCATCACACACACACACACACACACACACACACACGCTCACACACGCTCTACTGGCGCTTCTCCGAAATGGAACGCCATTGGTTAAACCCGACCGTGACACAAACACGTCTCAAGAGGGCATTTCCCTCTTTATGCACGGTTAAATCAGACGTTATGGTGGCATCAAAAGACGCTTTAAAATTTGTGTGGCCCTGTCTCAAGGACTTAAGCCAGTGATGTTCTATATATTTGCATACTGCAAGGTAAAGCTTTGATGGTGCATGCTCAAGCAGCCACATGCAGTTCAAAACATGTAAGAGCAATATTACTGTCGTGTGATGACGCACTCCCCTTATTAAACTTATTAAACAATTGCTTGCATCTTACATCTTATGGTATGACACTGGTGAGACTGAAATATCTTAACAGGGTACTTTCATCTTTTATTACAAGGTAAAACAATCCCGTATCAGAGTTTTAACCCTAGATTGTTTTACTATGTGTAGGGATAATACCCAGTTGAGACCTTTTTGTCTCACGTTTCTAGCACCAACGGCTTTCCATACTCCCAGAGGCGCGTGTGTGACGTCACCAGCTGGCTCGTTTCCAGGAAGCGCGGCGCCGCAGTGCTGAATGTGGCACGTGGGGCGCGTCTAGTGGAAAAGACAAACGGACGCCAAGCGCCACTTTTATAAATGTGTTAATTGTGGTTGTATACGTGTTTATTGGCCATACTGATATCGTCTAGTACAGGAACACCGAACAATGTGTAATTTTATAACTGACAAGCGAAGTGAGTCCATTCAGAATATTCCATAACGTGCATTTAATGAGACTGAAGAAGAATATATGGTTACTTAGAAACCACTGTTGACAAATGTTAACTTGTAATACAGTCTTCAGAGTTAAGTCAGAGGTGAGTTACTACAGACACACTCATGTTCTCCCCAAAACACCCTTTAAAAATAACTCCGCTTGAAAACTAGTGGGGCAGCTAGCAGGCCAGCTAACAGGGAGTGGAAACAAATGGGTCAGAAAGGGAAATTTGACAGTGGAAATGCTAATTTGGCCTCAGCGCGGCAAGCTAATGAGAGGGGGAAAAACCCTTGTGGCTGACAGTTAACTACTAGCTAATTAGGCAAGTATTATTACTGGTTATTAATAAGTAACATAGTGAGTAAAGACACGCGGGAAACCGATACAAACATGGCTAATAATGGGGCAATAATGCTAATGGCTGAAAACGAACGAAATCTGCTGCGAATTAAACCATGTAAACCATTAGGCCTCATTCACCGAACGTTCTTAAGGAAAGAAAGGCCTGTTAAATTTTCTTGCTGTTCTAGAGTTGTGTATATACTTTTTATGTCAAATTTCTTACGGCCAAATTAAGGAAAAGTATAGGTGAATGAGAAAGGTGCTAGAAAAATCATTAACAAATAAAAATTGGCGAATGGTGAATGAAAAATTGGGGGGAAGAGCAGTCATTTAGACTAATATATAGCTGTCCCTTTACCTTCTGTTTACTATTAGCCAGACGAGCATTCCTGGGTTGAGTGTCCCTTTTAGGTTTGCCCTGTCCTGCTCTTTCTCCAGAAGCTATGACTGACAGCTGTCAGTCAATGAGCACGGTCCAGTCCAAGGTCCTGACCGAGTCTAAAACAGTGCTAGTGATGCGGCGCATCTCAAATACAGAGATTTTTTGTTGACAACCTCCTCGAAATCTCTACCAAGTACATCAAAGGCTTCGCTTCTCCCCGTCTGGTGCTGACCTTGTCCTTCCTTGTGCTGCACAAAAATCCCTGCAGGCAAAAAGTGCTATTTTCAATTGGCCTCTCTGTTACTTGCTGTCTCCGTCTGTTTAGCAGAAGACAGACCAAATATTCCTCTGGTCAAAGCCGACTAGGGCTGGGCAGTTAATTGAAAATGTATCAAAACAGACACTCAGAATTTTTAATTGACATGATTCTTGCCCATGTTGGCAATATGTTAATATGTCTAACACATTACTGCGTCTGTCAGGGGCTTCTCAACTTTTTTTGCACCACCAACCTTTTTTATTCTTTACCGTGATGACTCAGTCACAACTGTACTTTAAGTCTAGTTCTTAATGAACATTTTGCGTACTACATTTTGACAAAAAGTGTGAAATAAACTATTTTAACATTTTAAAATGGCGGGGGGAAATTGGGTCAACTAATTCAATAATGATAATAATAATAATGGAATATCACCTTACATTATGACACACTTTGTCTGGCCTCCTTTGAGTAAGTTAAACTGGGGCTGGGAAATCTGATGGCAGATCAGCATATTGCTGGTTTTTCAATGCTTGCATTTCCAACTCTGCCTTGTGACAGTTTCTGAACTTGCCCAACCCACAGGTTGAGAACGGCTGCTGCAAATCGCGTTAAAGCCGGTCATGCTTCCTCGGCCGCTTCGGAGAAGGAGAACGCATGTCAGATGAGACGTAAAAGTGAGGTGCTGATGCCTGGACGTCTTTGTAAAGAGAGTAGGGGTGGAATTCTAGAATGTTGAGGAAAAACGCAAATCCACCTAATAAAGTGTGATTCACAGCCTCCTTCACATGTGCCAATCAGATGTCAACCTGTCAGTCCCTCATTCGCTGGGCCAGGTGCAGATGTAGCAGATTCACAGGCAGGAGAATGATGTTATCAGCAAAATCGTACATAGCGAAGAAGCACCAAATGGAGCAAGTCAGGACAAAGCGAAACAATAAATCTGCAAATATATATGTTACGAGTCGAGGTTTCAGCTTTTAAAAACACCGGTTGTCCGGACTTGGAGAAGTGTGGGTTTAAACAGGAACGTACACACTGCTGATGCAGAAATTTGTGTGTGCCTGTGATAGAGAGAGAGAGGGATGGAGTGAGTGAGAGATAATGGGTGCAGAATCTCAGACTCAGCAGCTCAGCATCATTATTATCCAGCACTTCCATATTCCTCACTTGATGGAGGGAGCGAGGGAGATATGGAGGAAGAATGGAAGATATTTTTGAATATTCTCTACTTGTTCTGTGACGTTGTAATGTAAATGTACTGATGTGGATTCTGTGTGTGTGGTGCAGGAGGTCCCCCTGACGTGGGCAAGATGCTGGGCGGAGAGGAGGATAAAGACCCAGAGGCAGAGAAGGAGAAAGAGGAGGAGCGGCAGGAGGCCCTGAGGCAGCAGGAGGAGGAGAGGAAAGCCAAGTACGCCAAGATGGAGGCTGAGCGTGAGGTCATGAGGCAGGGCATCAGGGACAAGGTGAGACCCCACACACACACACACACACACACACACAGCTGCGTTCCTGCTAAAGGACACAGTGCCCAGCTCTCCATTTAAACGTTACATTCCTTATTCACTTATTATTCATTCAGTCCTTCATAGATTTTATCCACAGTTGTAATCTCTGTACATATTTATTTAGGATTTATACATAATTTCTGCTTTTATTTATTCTTTTTGTTTATTTGATTTTGAAATTGACACTTTTGCATTCATTCTGTTTTTATTTTTAATCAAATTGTACATGTTTCACGTGATTAAAAAAAAACCCTTCAGTTAATCTGTGAATTTATAATTAGTTTCTGTACTTTTATTTTTGGTTTTCAATAAATTTCTGAAATAATCATTAGTTTCTTATACATTTATTCCAATCATTTTAGTTACTTTTTAAGTAATAATATAACTAATAAGAATAATGTATAATGTTTTGGATTATTAGTTTTTGCCTTTATTTATTTTACTCTTCATATATTTTGATCGTTTTTAAAAGTTATTTAGTTGTTGTTTTTTTTCCAATTCTATTTTTACTTTCAGTTTATCTTAAATGTACTTTCTGAGCCTTTATTTTTGTATATTATTTTGAGGTTATTGGTTTCAGTGCCTTTTCTATTTATTATGCTTTAATTTCTGTTGAAATTTATATTATTTTTGTCATTTTGAATTAGTATGAGCTTTTATTCATTCAACTTTCAATGAACCCTTGAAGGCAACTGGCCGTCTAGCTTCTTAAAGACACTTCACTGCTCATCCCAAAGACTTCATTAGTTTCATATGAGCGCTGAAACGTCTTGACTTTCTGTACTCTTTTAACCATCAGGAGCCTTTATGATGAGATTTAGATTCAGAATCTGAAGTGAAGACGGTTCACCTCCCTCTCATTTAACAGGCTTCTTCAGTTGACTTAGTTTTTGTAAGTGAGGAACCCTTTTGGATGAGAACTGAAACATCTTCAAGACCCTTAAAGGAATCCCAGTTGCCTCTCCTCCGGGCTTACACAGCTGAGAAGCTACACAGACAAACCACCAAACCTTGAAGAACGGGCTTTATACAGTCCCATCAAAAAGCACACAGCGTCTTTTAACACTCACATTCAGCTACGGCTTCAGCTAGGGTTCAGTGCTGCTGTGGAGTTCCAGAGAGTTCTTTAAACAATTCTTTTTTTCCCTTATGGTTTCTATTCTTATTTCTGATCTGCATCTCCTACACTGTAAAACTCGAGCTGTTAGAGGAAACTGATTTACATTTATAAACCTAAACATTTAGAAGAAATGTATGCAAATTGAGTATAAGTTAGTGATGTATTCAGTCACTTAAATGACCAAATCCACTCAGTAAAATTAAGTATTTAACACTCATTTATTTTTTTATGAACTTATTTAAAAGGTGAGTTAGTGCAACCGACATCACATACTTGAAACGATGTGGTGTAAAAATGTAAGTATTCAAAACTATTATCATTTTCAAAATTTAGTTTTGAGTTTGATTAATTCATGGAAATAAGTGAACAATTTTGTGGAGAATTAGGTCATGTTAAATCAGTTCATTTTGTAGAGAAAAATGCTCTTTTTACCAGATTTACACGGTTCAGAATTTAGTCTAGTCATTAAACTGGCTGTAGGTCAAACTTAACAATGGGTTAAACTACAGGACATATAGCATGTCTAACGTAGTGACTGTTCCGCGTAGGTTTTGATTTGGTGCGTGGGGAGGTTGCGCTAGCAGACTGTGCCCTAAATACAGACATTTAATACAATATGACACACAAAGAAACTTATTAAACAAGACAGTTCAGGGGTTTTACTTCTAGACTGTTTTGTGTTTGAGTTGTTTAAATGATGCTACATTTGGCCTGTTTACATCCTCCCTAGGTCTGGGTGATAGTACAATTGAACATTTTACCTTGATTACGGCTAATGAACAATTATTGTGTTTTAGGTTGTTGTTATTTTGCCCTGATCGTTCTGTAAGGTTTGTACAAGAAATATGCTCGGCTATTAAAGCTGGGATATTTAAACTATAGCTCTTTAAAAATTGGCTTCTTGACCATGGATTAAGCTTAGTATTGGACTGATTTGCACTACAAGCCCAAAGCTAGTCTAGATGTATGCTGAGGTTGGAGAAACTGGCCCATGGTGTTAAACATTTAGCGACTGCTTTGTGGAGACACCACTAGGGAGACACGCAGGCAGACATTACAACTGGGTTTAGTTCTGTAGGATTTAGGATTTAGCTGTAGTTCTTTACATTCTCGTACCTGCTCAACTTGATGAGATTTTTTTCCTCCGTCAGTACGGCCTGAAGAAGAAGGAGGAGGCGGAGGCGGAGGCTCAGGCTGCCATGGACGCCGCCAGCGAGGGCAGTCTGACCCGGCCCAAGAAGGCCGTGCCGTCCGGCTGCGGAGACGAGGAGGAGGAGGAGGAGAGCATCATGGACACGGTGATGAAGTACCTGCCCGGGCCACTGCAAGACATGCTGAAGAAGTAACATGGCCCCCCACACACACATACACACACACCCCCACCAACACTACACACTTTTAGATATTCCAAATGTAACCTGCGCTTCCGCTTCCCACCAGGAGAGGGCGCACTAAAGCTAACCACCATCCACCTTTACGTTTGTACATAAGACGTAGCTCCCGACCGTTTCAGAATAATAAGCCATATTTTATCTTTTAAGGGAGATTTCAAGCCACTTCGAGTTCTAACTGTGGATTTGTGACGGAAGTGAATTGGGCTGACGTACGCATGACCGTTAGCTGGCAGTTTCTGTTTTCTACTTCCAACCAGCAAGATTGTCTAAATGTCATTAACGTTGTCAAATGTAGCGTAACGTTTTTGTTTATGCATGTGTTTGTGTGACCTGTGTGCTGGTTTAAAATAACGTAGAAGGCAATAATTATTTTGTAACATTCTATACGCTAATTAATGATTACTTGCACCGCTGAACCAAAACTCATGATAGACTTGTTCATTTTTAGACAGTCGAACCCGTTCAGGCTTAATTTGGGATTGAATTTGTGCCGGTCTGAAGTGGCCTGGTTGCAAAACAGGAGCAGGAACTGTGTTCAGACTCGTTTCTAGGCTTCCACCGTTCCTGGAGAACCTTTTTAGGACTCGAAAGGAACACACTCAGCAATAACGGCCTCATCCGTTTGTTCGGCTTGCGAAGTACCAACCCGGAATCGAGCAACGAGGACCCGCGTCCTCACGGGAGGTCAGAATAAATCTCATGTTACGGCAATACGAGCTAGAGTTGCGTTACAGGCTTTGCGTTAGTCCAACGCTTCTGGGTTTATGTATGTATTGTGTCACTTGGAGTCATTAAAAAATAGAACTGAACACCACTTTGGTAAAATGTGTGCTGCTGAATACAAACACTTAACACAGGAATTTCACCCAATAATTCTGAACTTTATTAACCACCAACACAAACACAACTCAAAGTGAACTAATGGATCTGTAAACTGGAACTGTGTGTGTGTTTCCCTGTGCGTCAGATTATTCCTGTCCCTGGCCACGCTCCCAGCACCTTGTTGTGAAACAGAGTGAATCCAGAAGAGTGCAGAAAGCCGTTAGGACGGTAGGACATGTAGACAGACATATCAGTACTGGGCCAATCCATATTCAACAGTCTAGTTCCATTTATGCCAGCTGCTGACTCTTTCCACAGCGTTAGAGAGACAGAACACACAGACGGTTTCCACCACGCGTGGCAGCAGACGCAGGGATAGAAATGTGGGGCAGCTTTAACAGATACAGTAAACTCCTCATCCTGCCTGAAAACGAGACTGGCGTTAACGTTTAACACACTTGGTCAATTCCTTCACCGGACTGGAGCAGTGTGGGTGGTAGTGGGCCACAGTTGAACGTAGTGGGATGTAGTGCAGTGAGGGTGGTAGTGGGCTACAGTAGAACGTAGTGGGATGTAGTAGGGGTATAGTGTGGTAGTGGGCCACAGTGGGATATAGTGGGGGGTGGTAGTGGACCACAGTAGAACGTAGTGGGATGTAGTGGGCCACAGTAGGATATAGTGGGGAGTGGTAGTGGACCACAGTAGAGCGTAGTGGGATGTAGTAGGACACAGTATCACACAGTCTGGCATATGGGGTGTAGAGAGGTGTATTGGGGTGTTGAAGGGGGTACTGGTATGTAGTGGTGTGTATCGTAGTAGTAGCAGCTTGACATCAACCATAGCAATCTAAACATTACCATGCCCCACTACACTCCACTATGCCCCAACACCCCCTACTCAACCCCCACTACATCCCACTATGCCCCAACGCCCCCTACTGAACCCCCACTACACTCCACTATGGCCCAACGCGCCCTACTGAACCCCCACTACACTCCACTATGTCCCAACGCGCCCTACTGAACCCCCACTACACTCCACTATGGCCCATGTCCCACTACCGTAGGTGGGTCGGGTGAGGCTGAGCCTGAGTTTGATCTACTCACCCAGTAAACCATGCAAGACTTTACTAAAGTCCCATCTGTCCAGGAGCAAAGAGCGGAGCAGTTAGCATCCACAAAAGCAAGCACCAGCTTCTACCTGAGAGGGAGGGAGGGAGGGAGGGAGGGAGGCACGCGAGGACGACAAACACCACACCTCAAGCACATAAATAAATAGCGTCAATGCAGAAAATAAAGTGTCACTGTGTGGAGCGAGAGAAAACAGGCACAGCTCTCTTTCTATCCACAGGTTAAAGTCACGCTTAAAGGATAAACTAGTAAAGGAAACAGGCGCATTTAAAAAGGCACGTGTGTGTGTGTGTGTGTGTGTGTTACAACAGTAAGGCATCCTCACAGACAGAGCTGCTATTTTACACAACATGGTTCAGTGTTTAAACTTCAGCTGATCTTCCGGAGCTGAACAGCTGAGGGCGCTGGAGAGACATGCTGCAGCTTTGCAGGGTCTGATCAAATATTAACAGCATTAAAAATACACGCAACACTGCTGAACGTGAATGATTTGCAAGCCAATGATTAAAGTATTTTGTAAAACTCAATTCTGCAATTTTACAGAGAGGAGGACTTTCAGCTCATATACAGTGTGTGTGTGTGGACGAGTCTCTGCAGTGATGGTAAACGACTCAAATCTTACACATGAGAGAGAGAGAGAGAGGGAAGTGTGAGGAAGAGAAGCGTGGATCGCCGCCGTCCTCCAGGCCACAAGGGGGCGCCGTCACTGCTGCAGCGCCGGCTACACGTTTGTCCGACATTTGGGGAAGATGGGGCCTTCTTCAAGCCTTCTCTTTCTTACTGCAGGATGGAGAAAGAGGGATAGAGAGAAGGAGAAGATTATAAATCAGAGTATAGGGCTGCTAGGATAATTCAGGGAATTACAGGAAACCGATTCCCTGCAGCGTTCAGAAAGGACTCAGGAAAGCCAGCAGGTGAGGGAGGAGTGAGCAAGCAAGACAAGCCGAGAAGAACGTCTTCAGCTCAAAGAGGAGGAACCAAGGCCAGTCGAAGCTCAGGACGAGGGCAAGAAGACCATGTGGAAGAGCACCGGGGCAAGTGGAAGACTTCAGGCCGGGAGGAAGGTTCCCGAAAGCCACAAAAGAAAGCGCGAAGAGAGAGGAAAAGTCGAAGGACATTACTTTGCTTTGGAGGAGAACTTGAACTTTTTGTGGAAGGCTCTCTCCAGCTCGGGGACGGACAGCGTAAACGTTACGGCACCGTCGGAGTCTGAACGGACCACACGCACTGGAACACACACATTACATCATAGGGCCACACACACTCAACCTCATAATACATATACATCTAAAAAAGATAAGAACATCGTGAAAAGGGCTGTTTTTAAGCCTTTATGAATGTCACTTTCTAAAAAATGATCACCAAAAAGATCATTTGTTTTCCATGTTTCTTTGAAATTTCATTAAGTCTTCGTACATATTATATTCATTACATTATTCATACTGTTCATTTTGATGATCACTGATCTTAAATGATTGGAATATCACCTGCAATCAATCAAAACAGATTTTTACAATATTGAAAACTTCTGAAAAATATCTTTATTTAGACAGCACCGCTGAACATAAGAACACGGCCTATGTGGAGGGTTAGGTTTCTGAATTACATTTAAACAAATGTCCCTCATGAGAGGCGCTAGGGTGTGTGTGTGTTACCCAGGTCGTTGTTGCTCATCATGGCGTTGGAGCAGCGTAAACGAGGGCCCTGCTGGGTGAAGTGGTAGCCGAACTTCAGCAGGGTGCTGTTCTTCTCCAACATGCTGGCGATTTCCATCTCCACTTTATTACCCAGCGGCTGACTCTGTTACACACACACACAATTATCATGAGACACACGGCAAGTGAATAAGCACTGCAGTTCAGGTATTGCCACAAGTACAGCAGCGTGTGTGTGCGTGCGTGTGTTTGTACCTGGTTGTCTATCTTGAGCTCCTGCAGTGAGGAGTTGTGCTGCAGAGCCTCCACTAGTGCAATGACTCCAGCTCCGGTGATGAAGTTTGACTCTACGTTCAGACTCTTCAAAGTTGTGTTGATGTGCAACATGCTGGCCAACGCCTGAAAACACACACACACACACAAAGACATTTCACTGGAGTGGGTTACGACAGTATCCGTTGTTGAAGAGATAGTGTGTGTGTGTATCTTACATGAGCTACAGGGTCGTTGCTCCTGGTCCCCACGATGCTGAAGCGCTGCACTACCGTGTTCTCCTTCAGTGCCTCCGCATAAGCCTTCAGTGTAGTTATGGGGATGTTCTAAAACACACACACACACACACCATTCATCTACAGTCTGCATTAGTTGTGTGATTCACACGTGTGTAAAGACAGATGATGATGTACGTGTTGACTGCACAGAGGTTTAGCTCAAGACGGTGTGCATGTACATGAGGGTTTATGAGTATAGAGAGCGCACCCCCCCCGAAGAGAGAGTGTGTGTAGCACCTTGATGTTGTTGAGGTTGACCTCCAGCAGCTCAGGATCATTGCATTTAATCCTCTGTAATGTCTCCTCCACATCTGTGTCGTTGGGGCTCTCGTCTGGAACCGGTTTGTACTGAGTGCACTGAATCACACCTGCACCAACACATCACGTCTGATTACATCACATCATCACAACCAAACATCTCACTGTAACTCGGGACGCACCGATCCAACCTCTTCAGTTCCAATACCAATACATCAATACGTAGGAATTAGTGTGAATGTGGAACAATAAACCAGCTTTACCGCAGTAACACTTCCCACGCGTTTACAGATCGGCTCCATACCTGATCCAGCGTTTTAACCTGTTATGGGACCATATCCCGTCCACGTTTTGGAACCTGATTATATCTGACCATCACGTCCCACTGCAGCTGATCAACCATGTTGCATCACACCCAAACCACATTAAATCAGACCAGTTAGTCAACTCATGAGGTTGAGTTATAGTTAAGTCAGTTCACAGAAACCAAAAATATAAAGACGCCCCATTTACATAGACCTGGAACTACAGCCAAGAGTGAAGGAGTTAATACAACACATCAAAAGTGTTCAAGCAAATCAAATCAAATAGGAAACTCCGATTAGTACTAGTTTCACTTTACATTCTGCTTTATCTGGAACATACTGCTGCTTCAGTTTGGTACACTTCAGCCCGACGTGTTAAAATGTTGTAAAAAAGTTAACTGACTTACTGATCAAATCATTTCTCACAGTGCAGCTCAGAAACTAAGAACAGTTTGTCCTTCAAGAGACTCGCATGTAATCCCACCGTGTCTGTGTGTGTGCGACTCACTGTTTAATCCTTGTTTGTTGACGATGGTGCTGCTGGCCAGGGCTTCATAATACTGCTGATTGCTCATGAGCGTGTGCATTCCCAGGATGGCTGGAGAGAAGCAGGGAGAGAGAACAAATGAAGACTAGAACAAGAGAGATTGTTTAGACGGCTCAGGCACAAGTGTCCAGACCAGATGGACAGTCACACAAACACATACCAGTGTGTCCATTAGGGTTACTAAATCCCACCTCAGAGAAATCACACTATTTTTGATCGTGTGTGTGTGTGTTTAGCGCTTTTACACCACGTCACTTCCACGGTTCCATACCGTTCCCTCTCTACACTCCCCCCGGGGGGAAAAACGACTGACCCAGTTTCGGAGAGACAGCACGACTCCATCATGAGAGAGCGAGAGGGAGAGCAGGCGCTTTGGGGGTTTTTATAGCCCACTGAGAAACTTGGCTCCCTTTTTTGGTATCTGTGTTTCTTTCAATCAAAGCAATGAGTCATCACAGCGGGGGAAAAAGGAATGAGCGGGCAAAAAAACATCTCAACAAGACGTTACAGCAGCTTCAACCCGGCCTCTAAACACACAGCCCCGTGCTGACGGAAACGCCGGCTCAACGTGCAGGTCAGTCTGTTATGCATGAGGAACAACCTGTTGGAATGCTCCACGACTTACAAACGAGGGAGAGACAGAGAAGGAGGGAGCAGAGATGGAGGGATGGGGGTGACTGGAAGATAAAAATGAAGAGAGTGAGAAATGATGAAAGATAAAAGCTTGTTAAGAGAGAGTGAGGAGCATTAAAAAAGTCAGCTTTGTTCCTCAAACGACAGTGCGTACCTGCTATATCACAGAGTTCTGCGTCTGTAGCGTTGGCTAAGGCCTCTTCCAGCTCGGGTTCCAGGGTCACGTCCTCTAAAATAGGGTCAACGGCCTTCGTTTTCGGGATCCACGGCTTTCCTGCTCAAAACACAGAATAACCATCGGCTCATATTAAACTGATCCTACACCAGTCTTATGGCCACCTTGTGTGACGACTGAGTTGATGTCACCTGAATAAAACATGATCCAGGATCAGTATTAGTGTACGATAGATGATGGAAGATCTGGATCCTGGATTGAACTGATTTATGCTGATCTAGAATCTGGGATTTTATGATGAGAGGTAAATCAGCAAATGTTATGATTGTAGTTCAGATTAAAATGTGATTATCCATCATAACAAAGGTTTCTAAGTTAAACGCTAGATCTGCTCCTAAATTAAACAGATTCCAGTCACACCACAACTGCTCCTGGACCAGGGTTTATCCCTCTACATGTGAGGGTCATAGCAGGTGGACATATTAAATAATTCAACTCCAACTGGTCAGTCATATGTGGATAGAGCTGATTTCATAGGGATAAAACCTGATCCAGGGGCAGTTTTAGTGTATGATGGACGACGGCTGCTCTGGATCCTGTTTTTAACTGAATAATGTAAGAGCTGATCTAGAATCAGTGATTATATATATGATGGAGCTAAAACAGCAGAAATATGCTGTGTACCTACAGTTGTGGATCAGCTATTTCACACCAGAACAGACACACGTGCGGTTTAAAAGAGATGCTGGTTCAGGTGAGGGTCAGGGTTCGGGGCCTCACCTCTCTTCTCTCCCGTGAAGGGCACCAGGTCGTCCCGGTCCGGATGCTCTTTGGCCTGTTTCTCCAGGTGAGCCAGCAGGTTGTCCCTCTGGAAGGTTCCGGTCGGAGCTTTTTTAGTCTGGTCCCTCTGCCTGAACCCCGCCGGCAACAGGGCATTCTGGGAGGAAACAACGTTGGCACAAATCAACAGCCTTGTGGTTTTAAAGATAAAGCAGTACCCATGATAGAGGTGACATCTGGTAACTCCTTACACCACACAGACCTCTGCGTCTGAGCAAAGCGCCTTCTGGTTCCTGCTCGCTGCACTTGAAGACCAACCAAACAATCTAACTTTGCAATGGAAAAAGTGAAACTGTGTCTCCCGTAGAGCAGGGTAACACAGCACGACTCTCAATGACACAGCGCCAGCGTCTCACACACTCCTTCGAACGCAGATCGTCCTGCCAAGCGGCGAGGCATGATGGGAGAGCAGCACCGGGATCCTTCCCACAAATCACACTCAATCATCCTCATAAACATGTCGGCCGTAACTCAGGGCAGAGCGCTGGCCCCTCACTGCTGATGCAGGCCGTGATTTGCTGAAAGGAGCCGGTGTCTGCTAGAGGAGAGTGTTAACGCAGGAGCCCAGTGATCTACAGGTTATCTACGCACCGCTATTAATAACACACTCTACAGCTGGCTCCTGTCAGCGTGGAACCGGCCTCAGCCACCTACACCCCGAGTGTGTGTGTGTGTGTGTGGGGATGGACATCAGGGTGGGACGTGACACTCGATGGACAACAGAAGCCTCAACTGGACCGCAAACACACCCCTTATTAGATACTCCAGCTGTCACACTCACCCAACCACAACACACACCCGACGCAAAGGCGCAAACAGCTGCGTCAGGCACCTGAACCAACGCAAACAACTGCAACACTCTCCACAAAGACTCAAACGGCTGCGTCAGACTCGCACAACGACACGAATGGCCGCAACACGCTCAAACACACAAAAAACACACACAAAACACACAACTCACTAATAACACACCCATCAATAATTAATTCCATTAAACAACACACCAGTCAATCACGCAAGTCCTCATCCATAAATGAAACAGTTGAAGTAAAGAGAGTAAAGAATTAACATTTCCACTCATCATTAAAGCTGAGGGTACCTTGCTCATGAGTACCTCAGTGGTACCTTTAACGGTCTGGGATTAAAAGCGGCAACCTTCCGATCACAGAGCGACCACCCTAACATTTTCTGAACACTTTCTGCACCTGAGCAGAGCTGAGTATGATTCGCTGTGGAGCAGAATAAGGGGAGTATTTATGTCCGTCTTCACCCCGCAGCAGCAGCAGCAGCCACTCTGTTTGGGTTTGGTATGTTTTCTCTTTCGCTCTCCTCCTCTCTTTCTCTCTCGCTGGTTATTAATTCAGCCTCGTTGGCATGTGAATGTACGCAGGTCCAGATAAACGCTGCAAGAGCTACGACTCCACTGGAGTTTCTCGCTCGGCCGAGGGGAAAAACACACATCTCACGGGCAAGAAAAACACAAACTGGCAAGAACAGGGGACATCTCACACACGCTTTTTAACTTCAGAGGAGAGAAGCGTGTTTAAGCGTGAATAAATGCACTGAACACCACACGGCACTGTTAAAGTAACACGGATGATTTTAAAGCTGACGTCACGCAGGACGAGGAAAAAAATGTGCTTCTGACTTACAGTTCAAACACACTGAGCAGTTCATAAAGAGTTGGTAAGTCATCCGAGTGCATAAGAAACACCACCAGCGTTGTAAGAGGTTTTCCACACATCAGTATCACTGTATAGCTTACAATTCATTCCAATAACAAATGCTAAACTAAGCTTAACCAACACAAAAACTACTAAATTAACTTTGTCAACCACCATGTTTTACTGAACATCACAACAGACACCGAGTCGGACACCAACAAGCTGCAGCTACAAGGCTGGGCTTCCTAATAAAGTGGCCAGTGTGCAGAGCATCGTAAGGGTAAACCTTGCTCCAGAGCAGCGATCTACTGATACACGATTCCAAACAACGCCAGACATGTGAGCCTGATTTCTCTCCGCTTACATCACCGGGACTGGCAGGTGGTTTCCCCGCCGGGGAAAGAGGACAGAGAGGGAGGGCAAGACAGAGAGAATAGGTCCATTTTAAATCTGAAATTATTTTCGGGCCTCGCAGCTGCCCATAACACGAGCGCAGAACACGCAATCAGATGTTAAAACTCCCCAGATTTGGACTTTACTGCAGTCACATCACTATCAGAGTCGGGAAATCAGTCTGGAGCCAGACGTCACACAGCAGGGCACGATGATAAACACTGCAGGTCCTGAGTGTCCTCAGTCACTAAAAACACTCTGGAGTGTTTATCATCGTGCCTTGCTATGAGGTGCAACTTTTGGGGGTATTCATGGGAGTGTGATCTTTTCTACATTAAATACGTGACGGTGGTTTGATTTAGAGTAGCTCGGCCATGGCTTTAGACAGTAAATCTACCGAGTGCATCGGCGTGAGAGTGTTTGTAAGAGAAGTCTTACGTCAGGGTCCAGCTCCTCCAGCTCATCCTCCAACCTCTGCAGCTCCTCCTCGCTCAGCTTCTTCAGGAGCTCGTCTTCGTCGATGTCCCGATACTTCTCCATTTCCTTTCGGAACGACATGGTGACCCGGGTAAGGAGGAAGAGGAAGGAAAGCAGCAGGGGTTAACGAGGAGGCGTGAGGGGCTAACAGTCCAGCCCAAAACCCTCAGGACCTGCAGAGCACAGACACACTAACACTGAGCAACACATTTCCCAGAACTGTGCAAGATAACTGCACAAAGCCGTAAACAGCAAATGGAGTGAAAAGTAAAAAATAATGGTGCAACAACAAAATGAGATTACAGTGATTACTCAGAAAAACAAGCTATGTTTACTCCATTTTTGCTCTCTAGTATATTTATTGCATATACTGTGAGTCTGTAAGAGGTTTTTGGTTCTTATCTCCCTACTGTACTCAGCCCACAAAAGGTTGGTACTGTAACACACAGTAATGCAAGTACACACTGGGGTGTTTGTGTGTGTGACAGCTGACAGCAGGAGCACAAATGCTGCTGTAAATTTAGCCGCCGGCGCCCAGTTTAACCCACTACAGGCCCACAGCAGGGGTCAGGATAAAGAAATGCAGCAGGACACGATGACACACACATTAATAAACATTATTAGCACATCCTGAGTCAACAGAGCGTCCTGTTATAGGAGGGAAGACTGAGCTTTATCACATACGGTATTAATCAAAAGTGTGTTCCTATGCAAAGTAAAAGATGCATCTTTTGGACAACAATCATGTCGCACATCTTCTTTAACCGAAGCATTAACAGATTAAGGTTTATCCAAAGAAAGATGCATGACCAGCATAAAGACATTGTCTCTTAACTCCAGTCTCTTCACCGAGAGCTGACATTTAGTGCACTACTAATGACCTTGGAGTGGCTTTTGTCCAGTTCCTCCCACTTTTCCACCTTAAACTGATTTCTACTCGAAATGATGCAAACAAACAAGGTCGTGTTGAGCACCTCTGTTGCTATCGTTCATCATTACAGCAGAAATAAGTCAGTTTGGTCCAATTCGTCCCACGTTGAATCTTCTTAAACTGGATGATTTCTGCTTTAACAGTCAAGGATGGCTACAAACCGGTGTTCGACAGGTTGCGTGAGCGTGTGCATTAGTGGAAAGATGCTTTACTGTTATAAAGGAAGCGTTAACAGTTGTTTGGTGTCACTTTTCTGAAAGTCTCTAACATGTCAGTGAAAAGGTTCCACCTGGAGCCCCGCAAACGTGGAAAATGTAAAAGCCGCGTTCGTTAGCGCCGGAATTACTGAAAGCTTTAGTCAAGGTTCACGCGCTCCGTTACACGCGGCGTCCGTCACGCTCACTTACCTCACGCGCCGCTTATCCGCGCTATATATAGCGCGTGGGTGCCGCTCGGTGAAGCCGAATACTTTGCCCAGATATGGGCTCGTTTCGGGGCCGGAGGAGCGCGCGCGGGGCCGCGGCGGCGGAGTGAAGGGACCGGTTGAACCGGGCACCGGGAGCCGGAACAGAGGCGGCAGCACGGCGGAGTCTCGGCAGGGAGCGGGGTCGTCGGTTCGCCGCTTTAACCGCGGACTCGAACAAACCGCGTGACCGCAAACCAAACCGGGTCTGCACGAGCGCGGAGAACCGGAGCGCGTGCCCCGCCTCTACACCGCGCGCCACGCCCACTGAGCAGTGACGTCACCACGGAGTAGACTACACGGTACTATACAAGTCTGTACCAGGACGATTTGTTATATAGACAACATATTTAACGAACAGATACAGTAATAATAATAATTAAAGCTGAAGGTGTAGAATTACTAGAATTAAATTCTAAGCTAAAAGCTAATATTCGTTTGTAGGAAAAAAAAGGAATAGGTTTAGGATTGCAATACAGAAATCGATAAATGGATAGTCAGATATATCCGAGCTTTTTTTTAATTCTATTTTTTATCGGAATTGTATCCACCTCCCACGTTGCTTTTTTAATTGTAAAAAATAAACCCTATACGTCGCCATACTGTCCTTATTGTACTTCCACACCTGTCTATCCATCCACCCATGTGATCTATATTTAGATATCTATTATTATCTAATTTATTCAACCACTCATCTGTATGTATCCTACACTATAGGGGCAAAAGGTTGGGAGGATTAAAAAATATGGGAGTTGCTTATTACCATGTGAAATATATAAGCCTATTAAACCAAGGTAATTTGAATTTCTGAACTTCTCTGAAAAACACATTTAAATAAAACAAGGTTCCGCAAGTTACCGCAAACCTGTTCATTTCATTTAAAAGGGGAAATTTAAATTAAACATTTTCTTGCTAATTAGTTTCCTTAATATAATGTCATGTTGGTTGTTAGGTTAGGGTGCTTTTTAGTCGTGTGTCCAGCTCGTCCTGTCATTATTCCGCAGGTTTGGTTTAACAGTGGAAACCTCGTAATTATAACTTTATTACATAACCTATCCCTAATCACACACCATCCATGCCATCAGCATAAACCACATACAGCTCCCACAAATAAATAAAACATGTAATAAATTAGCAGCAGCAGTATTGACAGCTGAGCCAAAAGAATATCTGTGTAACGTTAGCGGTTGTACTTGCCGGTGTTGCTTCAGATGTCAGGTTGTTAAATGACGACAGCGTTTTCATGGTCGGAAGGCTTCATTTGCCCTGTGCGGTGTTGGTATTCCCACTTGTCTTTATTAAAGAGCAAGTAATAGTGAAGTTTCCACATCATGTATTGATTTTTTCCACTTGAAGTCATGCTAGTTAACGACAAGTGAACGATTAGCGCAACGCCTCACTCCCACACACGCGACAGGAAGTTGAAGTGCGCGCGCCCGCAAGTGTATTGATTTGTTTCATTTTTAATTCTTTTTAAAACGGTAATCCTGCTAAGCCCAGTTTAAATGAGGAGACCAGTAATCGGACAATGATTTATTTTTCTGTGCCTATAACCGAGTACCAAGTGACGACATGGTGAAGTTGCTCTACAACAAACCTAACGCAACTCGCAGCGTCGTTGTAAAGCTTATTCTAATGTGCTGAAGCACAACTTCACTGGAAGAACGACATTTCCCTTAAAAACCGCCGTGTCAAAGCGCTGGAAACACCGACACGCAGGCCGCGCTTCATTAAACACACCAGTGCCGACGAGTCTGAAGGAAACGGCGCAGTTCAGTTCATTTAGGGACATATTCCTAGCATATATTTTGATTACTTCCATTTGGATTTATCTTTCCGCTATTTCCTTTAATACATTAGTAAGTTCTGTGTAAAATCTGCATTCTTAGGAGCAAGTTTAGACCTCACAAGGTGTATTTAAAATATGTATACCACAACGTATCCTTCACTTATTATATACTGTAGTGTTTTATGGTTCACGCTCATAAACCTGCATCAGTAGAACAGGGAGAATTAGCACATTACTCAACGGGATCAAGAAACATGTTGTAGGTGTCACTGAGGACTAGACTCTTTCTAGTTGACAAAAATAGGTTTTAAAATGCAAGCATATCTAGTGGTGAAATGCTACACATGCTATCACTGTATCCTCACTGTACTGCTGACCTCTGACCAGGTGAAGCGGTTATTTCTGACGTCCACTACAAGTTCTCATTCTTCATGACACGGCTGGCACCTGCTCAGGCAGAACAGCTTTGTGCAAGTGAATCACAAACGCACAAAAAGTTCCAGAATGCAACTTTTTTAAAATTAAATCACATATGCCCAAACATGACCGTGTGGAGCCACAGGTCCCGGTCATCCTGTGACGTGTCCACCAGGTAGACCGACAGCCTCGTCTCCCACAGCCATGCCCCCTCCTGCACAAACTCGATCTGAGCCACCAGGGTGCGCCGCTCCACAAGGCTGCGGAACACCATGGAGGCCTCCTCGTCCCAGCCGCACTGCTTCACTCCTGGACGCACAACAGAGTTGGGGATTAAATGTTAATGGAGTGGACAAACTGGAAAAAATATTTACGTGCATTAGAAGGTTTAGTTTGTGGTAATCCTCCGGCAGCCAGAAAGTAGTAATCCGGACGGAGTGGTCAGTCTGAAAGTGTGTGTGCGAGTGAGTGACCTGCGAGCCGGGCAGGGATCCCCTGGAAGGGCAGCTGGCGGAACTCTCTGATGAGGTGGCGGAGCTGAGAGCTGTGCACGAGCTCTTGCTTCCCATGATCAGCCTCGTACACAGCTACCTTGTGCTTCATCAGCACCCGATGCCAACTGGTGGAGAGAAGGGAAATCGTCAGCACACCACCACCCTCCATACGCTAGCCAGACAATGAAACACCTCCTTTGACAAAGGGCTCACTTGGTGTCGATCTTGGCGGCGTAGATGCGTCCTGTCTCCACAGTGACGGCACTGGGCTCCTGCTGGTTGTAGTAAAGTAGCATCTCTCCCATCAGCACCGCCAGCTTATCGAGCTCCTGCAGCGGCTGCAGTACAAAGTGGCCGGGGTGACACGCCACAGACACCGGCACGTCCAGGTTGTGTCCAGCAGGGGGCAGCTGTAGCAGTGGAGGTGGGAGCTCTAAGGGGGCAGGGCTCTGTGTCTCAGGCAGGTTGCGGGTGGAGTCAGGAGCAGGGCTGCAGAGGACCACACGCTGCTGCTGCTGTTGTTGTTTCTGCCAGAGCGAGGAGGCGGCAAGCTGCAAGTTGACGCTGCCAGTGCGCTTGTGGGGGCCGGAGCCACGGAAAAGGTAGACGTGCAACTGTCCAGCTGAGTCCAAGTGAGAAATCTACACACACGTGGTTAGGGATATGACCATTAATCAAGAATTTTACTTTGATTATGATTAACGATCATTTGGTTGAAGTGTTTTTTCAAGTGGGAAGTACACTGAACATGTGAACAATGCCTTGATTCCAAAAACTAGGGCTTTGTTCCAGTTCTGACAGAGAGCAATGCAGGAAGTGAGGCTCAAACCTTCACGCTATTTTCACTCGGCGCGAGCAGCACCTCTCTGAGCCACAACACAGCATCAGGACACACAACGTCCCCCCACTCCAGCTCAGCCAGGCAGCACTTGACAGCCCACACACACACACACACACACACACACACAAAATCTAGTATTAGTCCAGATCTTGGCACCAACATCAACAGACACTAATGCCACATTTCCACTGGCACCAGAAACCGCGCTGTACCACCACAAACAAATGTTTTCCCATTACAAATGAAGCAAGTGCACATGTAGCCAAGCTGACTGGGTCACTGCTTTTGAACTAACCAAAGTGTGGACTTGCTTGTAAATTTGTACGAGATGCTGGTTTCTGCGGTGAAGGTCAGGTGTAATATTATTTACCTGAGCAGGTATGGTGAGAAGTTCTCGCAGGTAGAGTGCTGGAATCTCTCGGAGATCACTGACCTCCAGCGAGGCAGGAAGGCCCAAATCCATGAACAGCACGTCCAGCACACGATTCCCATGCAGCTTTGTGATCTGATCTCACACACACACACAGACACACACACAGACACACACACAGACACACACACAGACACACACACAGACACACACACAGACACTGAAGTCAGTAAGAGCTTCTTAAACATGAACGTGTGCAAACTGTGTTCCTCACCTCCACTCTGGACCATGAGCCTTGGTGCCGAGCCAAACACACTTTGCCACAGAAGGGCCTGGACACCAGCAGATCCAGTGACACCTGGACACACCATTGCTAATTACTTGAGGGAAACGGTGGTACTACGTACTCGCAAACTACATGGATCAGAGGTTCTGAATGTCTGTTTGCAATTTGTTTTTGCTTAATTGTCCTACTTAGAAGGCACATCTTGTCTGATTGTACCAGGGAGCGGAGACAGGACTCGATCTTCTCCATGACGACGCGCAGCTTGGCTAGCCCTTGGCACGGTAGCTGGCAGTACAGGTCGCCGTCCAAACACACGTTGGTGATGCAGACGTTGGTGTACAAGCTGCCCTCCTGCAGAGACGGTGTGCAACACAGCTGAAACACATAACCTGTAAAAGGCATACGTGTGTGTGTGTGTGCGCGCGTTTCTGCGTGCCTGCATCGGGTTCTGCATGCTCATGTCCTGCAGCGCACGGAGACAGGCGGCGTTGATGTTGACGTCTGTCTCCTGCGAAGTGTCATACAGAACCACCAGGGGCAGGGCCACGTCACGCTGTACCAGCTCGGCCAATAGCGTGCGGCCGCAGACAAAGTGCTCCAGGGTCTCGAGGACGGCCGCCTCCTCGCTGAAGGACTCCAGGCCTGAGACACACAGGAACGAGATCACACACACCCACACCCATAAATCTACACAAACACAGGAAGCGGGCTTGTTACCTGCAAGTTGGCAGCTGGTGGCCTGGAACGGTAGCGTGAGGAACTGGGCAGGAAGTTGGAAGAGTTGCTCTCTCCTCACCAACTCTGAGAAGCCGTGGTCCACATAGTAGACCTGCACGTACACACACCCCCACCCCAAGCGCTATATGTGTGTACAATGTGCTTTAAAAATAACAGAGTTTATGCAGGAATCCTAGAGTCGAATTTACTACCTTTTACTACCTTTTTTACTACCTCCACAATATTTTTTTACTACCAACACGACATCGAGCAGCGGCCTTTTTTTAGCGTCCTTCCCTTAACCCTAGCCCTGGGGTTATCCTAACCATAACCCTTAGTCCCACCGTAATAAGGTCAACTTGACACTTCTTAAAACAAATGCCTTACAGGCCCACACCACTGAAGAATCAGAATTCTGCTCAAATCCCTCCTACACACAGGCAGCAGAGCTACATGCTGAGGCCTTTCACTCTGATCTGAGACCAGCTGCGGGCCTCCTTTTACACTATCTAAGATTAGAGCCTCAGGGCCCAATATACATAAATGAGAAGACACAGGACAGTACATATTGACCCGCATCACTGACACCATTTATAAGTAATTTCTTAAAATGTGGCGCAATGCTGAAGTGAATGATGTAAGCAGTCTTATCCTTGCCACATGCAAAACATTTACCAATCTCGGAGTCAGTGAACATGTTTTCGAATAGTTCCCCAATACCCTCATTTGAATTGTATGAGTGATGGTTGGCTGCGGTGTTCAGGCACCAGAGAACTCCAGCTCTGAGAGCTGACGTTGGTAACAGTAAGCTCTGCTGTCTGTCTGCTGCAGCCGTCGTGGTGCTAGTGGCACTAGTTTGCTGCTGAGGTGGTGTGATGGCAGTGTTTGTGCTCGTAGCTGACCTTAGGTTTACATTTCCCCTGGTCCGTGTAGCATCACAGAACAACGAAATAGGGAACTGCTCCCCCCGCACGCGAATACGCTGCTGGTGACTGGTGGATTCTCTGTGCGATCTGATCGCGGTAACGCCGTTCCAGGTCGAATTTATTGTCTTCTTGCACACACTGCAGAACGCTTCCCGGTCATTCCCCATGACCGTCTTAAGCCAGTCTTTAAATGACGGGTCATCAAGTCAAGTTTTATTAAACTTACATTTCCCCATTTCCCGTTTGTGAAAAACTAGAAGCGGCAAGTGGCTACTAGCTAATATTAGAATGTTTGCCGCGCGCAAAATGGCTGGCCGCAAAATGTGTGGTCGCACGCGCAAATGTGAAACTTGAGAGCACAAAATTAAGAACTGAGTGCGCGGTTGTGATCATATTGCGCGCAGCTGTATTTTTCCTCTCGCGAATGTCTTTTTTCCTCTCGATGTGTTAAATGTCCTCGCGCAAAGTAGATTACCGGCGAGCGGCTTTTTTGCTCGAGTGAGATTTCTGCGCGCGTGGTTTAAAAGTGGGTAGGTTTTGGCAGTTTGGGGGCGGGGTTTTGGCAGCTTCTGCCTGCGAATCCTATTGGCCGATGGCTCCTGGTCTTGTGATTGACGTGCATCTGTGTTTATGCTGAATTGGGGACAGACGCGCTCTAGTTTTGGCATTGATGTGACGCCATAAACCTTTAGCAGATAGAATTTCACTCAAAATAGGAAACCTCATAGTCTGAAAAAATAATGCCTATTTTAAAAAAAAATAATACCTCTAAAACCAAATTTAACACTTTTAATGGCCTTAAATTTGGCAATTTTGATTTATCACCTTTTAATACTTTTTAAAACCCCACGGACACCCTGAATAAACCAGCTTTGCCCATTATATTAGCTGAGGAGGGAGCTATAGGGTGTAAGACCACTTCAAATCAGTTCAGTTTTCTACCGTGTGTCCTACTTTAGGGTGATGGGTGGTGAGGTCTTGTGCCTGTGCCCTCAGCACCACGTCCTGCTCCACTCTCACCACCAGCAGCTGGCCCAGCATCATCGCCTGCAGTCTGGGCCCCTTCCCCCAGGTGCTGTAGAACGCCAGCATCTCCTCTTCCAGCTTGTCCAGGGCCTTCGAGTAGCCCTCCCCCACAAAGCTACATGTTGGTGGGCGCGCGCGCGCACACGCACACACGCTGGCACCTCACGACTCAAGCTGCTCCTTGACCAATCTTACACGCTGACTTGTTGACATCTTCACAACAACACGCCACCGTTCTGCGTCAGTCAGAAACTAAGAACAACGGCACAGATCTCCAGTGGAATTCATCATGGCTTTACGAAGCGCAACACCCCAAGCTGAAGCAGCTGTATGGGTATTCTCTCCTCCTCCACTAACCCGACTGGCTTCTTGTTCTGGGGGGTGGGGCTTTGTGTGGAGGGGCGTGAAGATTGAGAGGAGGAGCTCGGCACTGGACGTGTGTCCGCCATGTCACCAGGCTGCCGGCAAGGTTTTGCTGAAGACACAAACAGAAAACAGCCAAATAAGTGTGGTGAATAAACTGAGCTGGATGTGAGCGTTACCGATGCCATATCTCATTTTCCTTTTAAATTATTAGGGATTTACAACTACATTTTTACGCACGCCAACAAATACAGAGGATGTGTTCACATCAGGACAAATGCCATTTATAACTTGACGCAATTATTTTCATTTTTGTGCACGGAATTATTCACAAATAGCTTCACATACAGAAGAATCAATATAATGTCCATTATGTTCAAAGTCTTGTGATTCTGACTCAGATTTGTAAATGCTGACACGGTATTGAAATCAGTCCTATTCTGATTTTTTTTTTAAATCTGACTTGTATCCATAGAATTTGTATTATTTTTTTAGTTTTATGTCGTATAAAAGTGCTGGAGCTGTAGAAATAACTACTAGAAAATGTAAGAACAGTGTTTTATTGGAGTTTTTATCCATCAGGAATCCATCTGGATATAGAATAAAATATTTGATAACAAATAACACTTATTTTTTTACTCGCTAAGATTATAGAATGTAAAAATATATTTTCTGATATTTTTTGAAGTCAGTCAAGCTCAGCTACAAAATGAAACAAAAACACGTAGAGCGTTCAGAGTGTGTTCCATTATACAAGATTGGAACGGCAGCGAGCTGCCGCTCCTCACGTGGCTGCTGGAGGAGTGAGAGCACCTCTTTTTCTTGGAGTCCTTCTGCCTGGCCACCAGCTGAGCAATGTGGGCCGTCTCCTTACATACCACAGCAAAACACACCACCCACACCCACACCCCCACACACACACCCACCCACACACACACACACATTTACACCCCACTAACCAAACACAGGCACCCTCTTACACCCACATCCCACTTTGGAGTGTAATAAAGTGTTAGAGCACCAAACACTCATGCACACCTTTACACACCACCTGCGTGCTCAGTTCTATCAGCAGTGCCACATTAACAAGCAGCAAGGTAAAACTCCCCCACAGCAGTGTGTGTGTGTGTGTGTGTTTATGTGAGGCTGTGGCTGACCTCCCCAGATCGGGAGCGCTCCATGCGGACCACATTGGGGATGTTCTGGAGGAAGTGCTCCAGGCTGCTGAATCCCAGCTGTTGAAAGGGGATGGTCTCCCCGGTCAGGCTCCGGTAGTCGGACTGCAGCTGTGCCAGGGCCACGCCGTGCTTGCACTGCCGGCAGCAACTTCCCTACTAAATCCAAATCCGCCATCCTGCACGCAAAACACACCCCACACACACACATACACACATACACACACACACACAGAGCATCAACACTAAGTCATGGTGTTGCGTAAAAAGGAGCAAGACTCTAGGGCCTAGTTCACCAATAGGCAGACAAACACTTTATTTTAAGATGTCTGCCGGTTGCTGATACAACTACTGGGTTACTTCAAAATGCATGGCACTGAATCATATCATGTAAGACATCACGATGTTCCAGAACTCTCCTCCAAGAAATTTCCTCTGTGACTCCTAACTCAGCGTTTCCCAATCCCAGTCCTGGTGGAACACCGCTCTGCTCAGATTCGGGATTTCCTGCGCCGCCGCACGCCGGAGAGTTTAAATCCAAATATTTCAACTCTCCGGTCCGTTCACACTTGTAACTGGTTTTATAAAGATATATAGTGTAAACTAGCATTAGTTTAAAAAATATATATCCCAGAAAAGCAGACAGATTCATCCAATTCAATCTAGGAGATTAGGAGCTCTAATTAATCGTTTAAAATGTAATAATAATTCATGGTTTACAACCAGCAAGAAATTGCGCAACATGTGTTTCTATGTGTTCAGGGCATAAATGAAAACGTGTTAAACACTTGTGGAGTGTATTTCAAGAATAAAAGTAGAATCTATTTTATGTTATGTTTTCATATGTTCCAGAACATGATCTGAGTAAAACCTAAGCTACTTTCAGTGGAACAAATGGGGTTTATATCATTAGAATAACGCTAATTAGCTCGAGTTAACAAGGTAACTTTAGACTCTATACTGAAGGTCGTTTAAAAGCTGACGAGTTAGCCAATTAGCTAACTGGTTGCTTAAGCAGTTACAATACAGCGATAATTACGCGTTTTGTTCGTTAAAAGCGACCAGCATCTCACCTTGAACACGCTTTCTCCGCGCTGGAAATCCGCTTAGCGTTCACTTGCTAATGACGCTGCTTTTATTAGCGTCAATGAAAGGCGGGAAAATGTGAGCGTTGCATGATGGGGAAGGTAGTTTATCAACCAGCTTTATCGTTATTAGCTTCGGGATGGTTAACCTCGTGTTAGATCTCGGCTTTCTTGAGCTCGACAGTTTTGAAGACAAAACTGCTGAAATGTGTAAATAACTATATAATTACATTATTTATGTCTTGTCTTTCATCAAAGTCGTTAGTTTTCGCCATTTTTGTAGTTTTCATACGCCACACGTGAACAAGAAAAGAAAATACATCTACTTTAAATTTTAACTGTAGCATAGTTAAAATAGCATATAGCATTTGATCTAATACTACAAATCTATTTACCTAAATCTATCTAAATAATAACCAGACATCAGGTCGTTTTAAAACACTATTTAGCCTAATAACCACGTGTGTAAGCAATGGTTGTAATATTACTCAGCAGTAAAAACACTACCAAATTAAATATTGTCACTAATAACGCACACATTGACGGTAAAACATTTCACTGTGACCAAAAGGAAAATGTGCAAATTACAATTTATGCGCTGAAATATTTCACCAGTTTCCAACAGCAATTACATGCACCAAATTTACAGCAACACGTTAAAATAATAATGTTTATTGTCACGGCCAATAGACTGAAAATTAACTTCTAAAAATGAAGTAAAATGAAAGAATTTCTTATGACAAATTTGAATTAATCAGATATTTACAAAGTTAGCACTCAGTGCCAGTTAATCAATATGTTTTAAACATTTATTTTTTTTAGTTTTTGAAATACACTTCCTATGGGTCGTCGCTCTGTAGTGATGGACAGAAAAATGCAGAATTTATTAAGTACTGAAACTTGTTCAAAAGTCCAGCCTGAATTTGTGGAGTTATGCGACCACACAGAGCGCTGATGTCTTTAGAAAGGCATCAAAAGTTATATTGATTAAAGACATCTTCAGTTCTATTGATTAAATTGTTGAACATCTTTTCTGTCCAGTAAGTGTTCAGTGGGAACATTCCTGTAGTTTCCTCGCCTTCAGGCTGGAGAGCAGCCCAGTTCAACTCCATCTTAATCTGGTCTAAAAAGATGCACTTGACCTGTGAGCATCTTCAGCTGTGCTTTAGGAATGTTGGTTTGTCTTCAACAGAGCAAAGAGAGTCAAAAGAGAGACCTCCTTATTTTTGCTCATAACTTTGGCCAATGTTGAGTGATTACTATTATCATATCACACTTGTCATTTCAGAGGTGTGGTGGAAAACATATGAGTCAACAAATGTGTTGCAAATTTAATTCTGGAGTTCAAACAGTGCAAGAGTTTGGAAAATCGATTTGCCAAAGTTGTTTTTGTTGACTCCCAGCGTACATGTCGGGTGGTGAACATAAATCTCACACACACCCTTATTCCGTGGACGAGGAAAGTGACCACGGAACAGTGTGAGAGGAGCATGCGTTCCACTGTAACGTAATCAACATGTGTCCAGACATTTAAACGGTCATGATGCTGACGGTGGAGTCGGCTTCCTTCAGCTGGCGCGTCATGGCCCGAGCCACGGCCAGCGCGTCCTGACTGCCGTTTGAGAGGTTTCTCTTGTGCGTCTTCCTCAGCAGAATGAAGCTGGGGTTTTTCAGCAGGGTGTAGAGGAGAAGCCAGCGGGTGCGAGCCCTGCCCCCTCCCGGACCATCTGCACGACAACAGCACAAAGGGAAGCATCAAAAATCCGAATCAGAATGAAGTTCGTTACCAAGTACGTTGTCACGTTATCGGGAGTTTGCTTTGGTGGTTGGTGTTTAAAGTGATGTGCAAGCTTCCTAACTGTAGTAACCTTTGCTCTGTGTATGTGCGTGTTGTAAGACCTGTGTTGTGAAACTGTGAGTAAGCGTTAATCTCCGTCTGTCGCTCCACGGTGCGTTTGATCAGCAGGTGAACGAAACAGACCACAACCGGGTTGCTATGGTAATGATCGGCCATGATCATCCCTACCCACGTGCAATAACCTGAAGAAAGAAAAAGATGGAGTTTTTTTTTATCAAGACGGAGAACAAGAGGATGAGTGAAAGCGAGACTCTTCTCTTCTTTGACCTGGGTCCATGGACTCGTAGCCCCGCTGCATGATGGTCCGGTCGATGCGTGACACCAGCCAGGTTCCCACGATGCAGCTGTTGAGCAGACGTAGGATGCAGTTGCTCAGTCCCATGATGACGTTGTAGAAGAAGAAGAAGTAGTTGAAGTTGTGGAAGGCTTTTCTGAACAGAGAGAGAGAGAGATTCAAACAAGCCAGTCCAGTGTAGGTTCAAATCCAGCTCTCTGGAAAAGAGTGAGAACTGTTGTCTGACCTGTTGTTGAGGGCGAGCGGCTTCTCCTTGTCGTCGGGGGAAATTTTGGCCTGCAGGAAGAAGAACTGCACCAGCAGCACCTGCATGATCACCAGCCCGATCACTACGAAGATGGTCAACCTGAGAAACATCACAGCTCCCAGATCAGGGGCGTACATCACAAGCATCCCTACAATACCATATTACATTGACCCAACGGTCAGCGGTTAAATGTAATAACAAGAGTTTTGGGGTTCAGGCCTACAGAAGGATGGCCAGGCCGGAGAGCCAGGGCAGGAAGCCTCCCTTCTTGATGGGCAGCACCACAGCGTACACAAACACCATCGCAAACGTGAACTGCACAAAGTGCACGATCAGATAACCTGCGCGGCGACACAGCACAAGGTCAGCTCAGGACAACACACTTATGCGAGTAACAGCCGAGAGAGTCACTCACTCACCCCACAGCGTGAAGGCGATCTGCCAGCCGGAATACCTCGTAATGGCAGCCTAGGACCAGACGTGAAATCGCTGAGCGCTGAATCGATTCTAATCATTATACGGTGATGTGACTAACACTCCTACTTACCAGACTAACAGCAGCACTGGGATTGTGGAATTTCTGTGGCAAAAAATGCTTCTCCCCGGCCCACAGCCTCTGGATGTGTTTCCTGTAAATCAATCAGTTAACTAATCAATCAATAACTTTGAAGTGTGTTTGTGAGGTGAAGTGGGTGTACCTGTAACACGCCAAGACATGGAAAGTGTAGGTGATGGAGGTGAGCGAGGCGAACGGGGTGGTGACGAGCCAGGTCTCTGGAGCATAAAACAGATGAAACATGAGATTTTGGATGGCTCAAGTTGAGTATGACGTTCTTTCTAGCGATTTTACGCAGCGTAGACAGACGGACGGACAGTGTCTCACTCCATGCTACGTGACTGAACTCGTCCAGGTAGGGCAGGACAGAGGTGAAGGGGTTCCCCGTGTCGTTGGTGGAGTTTACAAACTCCTCCATGGAGTCAACCAGAGACGCCAACCTCGAAAAGACCATCCCACTTACGCTGTAGTCGCCCAGCGTCATCTACACGCACAGAGAAGTGTGGTCAAACATTTCACTTTCACGCACTTCAAACCATCCTGCACAAAAAACACAAAGACGTAACACTGGTGTCCCACGAGGCTCAGCGCTTGGCCCTCTGCTCCTTCCTTTAAATATCTGCTCTCTTGACGATATCTGCACTGTTTCCTTAGCCATTTTAAGCCAGTGACACTCAACTCATCTGCTCTTGTCCTCCCCTTAAATCTGCATGTGTAAATGACACCCATGCTTTAAAATCTGTGTTAGGTAGAAGCTAACTATCAGTAGTGATGCTGTTCACTACTTTTCTAAGTAGCTTATCAGTTTTTAAAATGCTGTAGATGTAAAGGTCACTTCTTTTTTAACAAACATTCTACATTAGTAGCACAGCGATCACACAAATTCTTCAGGAACCGCATGTCTAGATTTGATTTAAAACCTTCATTCCTGCAGTCACAAATATCAGCAGAAAATATCAGAGTCACCATGTAGAGGCCGATGAGCGAGATGACAGCCGTGCCGATCATCCTGTTGGGGAACTTGAAGAAAGGATCCCAGTCGTACACTCTCCTCCGGAACCAGCTCTTCTCCACTGGACTACAGGGACACACACGGGTGTCAGAGAGTGTGTGAGGGATGTGTGTGTGTGTGTGTGTAAGAAGACAAGAGAGAGCGTGTACCTCGGATCTGGCCGTTTCAGTAGAGTCTGCACATATTTGAACTGATGAGTCTGAACAGTCTTCTCCTCCTCCACCTGCAGCCCAAACATACAATTTATCTCCAATAGGTTCCAACCTGTCACTACGTGTGTGTGTTGTGTCCGTGTGCAAACCTCTTCGTTGTCCAGCTGCAGACGAATTTTCACGTCCTTCACCACCATGAAGATGAAGCGTCCCATCAGGAAGCTCAGGGACAAGAAACACGGCCATTCTAGTATCAACTTTTCATACCTGCCCAGCAGCTGCTTACACACACACACACACACACTTTTTACTCTTCCGTATTTGAGATGACATTTTGAATCATTTTGAAGTGACGGTGATTACATACCACACCTCCAGGACACGTGATCACATCCCACAGTCTCACAATCAACCTGAAAAACACACACATTTATCTGGGGAAAAACGTGTAAATGTAATGAAAAATCCATTTATTGTGTGAGAGAGTGTGTGAGCGCACCATGCGAGTGTGTAGAGCAGACCCAAAACCCCTCCAAGAGCTCGGTGTGATGTTGACAGACACACAAAGAAAGGCAGGTAGGCCACGCCCACCTCTAGTGCTCCCAGTAGATACACAAACGCTGAAACACACACACACACACACGTTACACTTGGCTCCATCTCAAAGCTTGTGTAATTGGCACACTAGATCCAGATGTTGTCAGCACCTCTGGCCCAGGTGGGGACGCCGAGCGGCGCGTAAGAGTCGGAGAAGAGCTGGATGACGCTGGGGGTGACCGCGCCAAACGCAAAGCCGTACGACCAGCGGTTACTCATGCTGCCCAGGAAGTCCAGCGGCCTGGACACACACACACAAGCCCAAAACTCGTTCCCAGTGGTGAAGAAGAAGTGTTGCTGTGCATTACCAGAGAGTCTGAAATCTGCAGGTTTGCTCTATTGCAGATGTATTTGGTCACTGCACACTGTGTGTGTGTGTGCGTGTTTAGACTCATGACTCAGTGGCAGCGGAAGCTTTGCTGTCGTTAGTCTCTTACGGCTGATAAGTAAAGCCTTGTTCACGGTGCATTTTCTCACACTCATTATCAGGTGTGAACATTAGACATTACTCTCTTAATGCAATTAATCACTGTGAATTAGCAGATTTTAAAATCACCTCTCATACACCAATACCATTAACATGTTCTAGAGCCTGATACACAGGGCCGTGTGTGTGTGTGTGTGTGTAGGACTCACACTACGATGCCGAATCGGCCCCTGATGTAGGGGAATCGCTCCTCAAACGGCTGCGTTCTCCCCCTGTGCTGGAGGAAGGACAGCACAGCGATGATACACACCTGCAGGGGGAGAGGGGACGTTCACTCATCAGCTCATCCGTATCTCCCTGTAATAAGTCTTTATCGACACATCAGACTCCAACGTCGGGAACTAGCACCAAGTAGAGCGGAACTCACCGAGGGAACCAGAGACACATGTAGAAAAATGTTCATGGACATTCCACACGCACTCGACCTGCACGAGGGAGGGGAGGAGAGAGAAGCAGGGAGAGCAGGAAAAACATCACTTATATACTGTACATGTAGTCATCACTAAATGAAGGCCCTTACTGACCACTTCAGTTGCCTCCACAGGGGAATTTACCTTTAGTAGCCTACATAGGGCACTAGCTCTGGTAGACTACACAAGGCACTTCATCTTTAATAGCCTTTATGGGAGCTACTAAAGCTTGCTATGTAATCTACCACACTTTTGGTAGCCTACACAGGGCACTTTACCTTTAATAGCCTACACAAGACTTTCAGCGTTAGTGCCCTACATAGGGCCTTTTTCTTTCAGTAGCCCAAATTAGGCACTTTATGGGTTTATTAGCCTACATAGGCCACTAACCTTCGTAGACTACATAGGGCACTTGATCTTTAATAGCCTACACAAGACTTTCAGCGTTAGTGCCCTACATAGGGCCTTTTTCTTTCAGTAGCCCAAATTAGGCACTTTATGGGTTTATTAGCTTACATAGGCCACTAACCTTCGTAGACTACATAGGGCACTTGATCTTTAATAGCCTACTCAAGACTTTCAGCGTTAGTGCCCTACATAGGGCCCTTTTCTTTTAGTAGCCCAAATTAGGCACTTTATGGGTTTAGTAGCCTACATAGGCCACTAACTTTCGTAGACTACATAGGGCACTTGATCTTTAATAGTATATATACAGTATAAGACTTTGAGCTTTAGTGATCTACATAGGGCACTTTAGTTTTAATAGCCTACAAAGTGCCCTATGTCAGCTAGTAAAGCTTAAGTGCTTTAGTAGTCTACCTTATTTTAGTAGCCTACATAGGTCACTTTACCTTTGTTAGTCTAGGGGCATATTAGCTTTAGTAGCTAACATATTAGCAGCCTAGGGCACTTGTGGTGTAGTTTAGTGTTTTATCTCCCGGTTATTGACGTCCAGTGATGACCCAGTGACTCAGAACGTTATCTCATGTCCTGCTTTCTTTATCTCACGGTGGGCACCAGAGACGGTCAGATTAGCATTTTATCAGTCTCAACTCTCTCTCTCTCTCTCTCTCTCTCTACACAGGAGATTTTAATGTGTCACCTCATCCATATAAACAGGTAGAAATACAGCTGTTATTTCAATGATATATCATTCCCACAGCCAGAACACACACACGCACCAGCCTGAAGTGAGTGTTTGGACTCACCAATTTACGCTGTATTCTTGCAGCAAGTTCAGGACGAGTGTGCCGTTATTAAAGCTGAATTTCCTTCTTAATAAAGAAGTGAAACTAGCAGGACAGAAAGCTGCTCCTTTTTAAAGAGACAAAGCCGTGCTTTATGGCATTAATGGGCTAAAAATCACACTCCATTAGAGAACAAACACTGATTAAACTCCAGATTAAACAGGAAAACTCTCCCGGTGCCTGGGCGAGGAGGTGAACACTGACGTTTAAACGCTGTGAGTAAAAAAGTTTTTATTTTAAGAAGCGGAAGTCACTCACATGCTTCTGGAGTGTGAGAGGAGACACTGCTGCAGATCCGGTTCACTTCTGAATTAAAGAGGCTGAAGGTTCTCACTCCTACACCATGGCACACGACGCCTTACAATCCTGTCTTACAATGTCAGAAATCACATCACGTGGTCAGGTGAACGACAGAATAGCGATAAGAGCAGCACTGTTTGCCCAAACTTTAGGACTAGACTCCTTCCCTGTCTGTAGATTATTAAACACAAACACACACACACACACTACAGCTAGTGTTCAGGACTTTATTGCACATCATCACTTAGCACTAAGCTGTGATCCAGGTCCGGTCTCTTTTTCCCTACAGAACACATCCTGTATGTGCAGTTAATGCCAATCACATTTTGCAGGGTTTTAAACACATTTCTGGTGGTGTTTTTATTGTTTAACGCACACACACACACACACACACACACACACTCTCTCTCTCTCTCTGTCAGCGTGTATTGATTTCTCAACAGAAATCCTACCTTCAAAACCAACGCTCGATATCAAGCATCATCTTGTCATTCACACTGCCAGACAGCCAGAGATTCACACAGGAACAGAGAAAAACATGACAAATCAACAATGCACAACTTCACACATCATAAACAAAGTGTTCAAGTCCTGAAAGTGTGTGTTACGTTGGCAGTTTCACGACTGGAAAGCAGGAGGTGGAGTAGGACATAATGGTACAGTCTTTGGATAAAAATAAAACAAAATAATGAAAATGAACCAAAATGGCTTTAAGGCGTAAGCAGCTCAGACCTTAAACCTGAAGATTTGCTCAGAGCTGTAAGTGTCCATCACCCCGGACAGAAATACAGTAAACACACAAACCTCCATCTGCTGCTACAGGTCTGAGGAAGTAGAAACATAATCCACCCAATACGAAGAACGACTTTACCGCATGAGGGAACGTACACCCGACTGTTCTACAACCCTAAACTCTTCTTTCCACACTCAGTGTTTTTTCACTTTTCTCCCCACACATGAGCCAAGGTGCTGAAGGGGCAGAAGAGAATTCACAATCCATCCATCGTTCACCCAAAATAAACCCACAAAAAGCACCTTTCCCCCGATATTCGTCTCTAAAATCAAACCGAAAAAACAAGTCTTTCCAATGAAAAACGGAAAGCACACGCCCGTGTTCCATTTCAGTTTCATGTAGAGCGCAGTATATACAGTATATAGTACCTCAGTGGTACCTTTACCAGTCTGGGACATGAACTGGCAACGCTCCGATCACAGGGTCAATTCCCTAACTGTTACACTACCAAGTTAGTGGCCACCCCAGTTAGTGGCCCATATAAGGCACTTTACCTTTAGTAGGCTACATAGGATAACTTTAATCTTAGTAGCCTACACAGGGCACTAACTTTAGCAGACTACATAGGACATTTTACCTTTAGGAGCCTAAATAGGGCACTAGCTTGGGGACACTACAAAAGGCACTTCACCTTTAATTGCCTACATAAAGCACTTTACCTTTAGTAGCCTACACAGGGCAGTAACTTTAGTAGCCTACACAGGGCAGTAACTTTAGTAGACTACATAGGACGCTTTACCCTTAGGAGCCTAGATAGGAATCTTTGCATTTAATAGCATACATAAGGCACTTTACCTCAGTAGCCCAGATAAGGCACTAGCTCTGGGACACTACAAAAGGCACTTCACCTTTAGTAGCCTACATAAAGCCTTTTATCTTCAGTAGCCTAACTTTCTTATAGGGCACTAGCTCTGGTAGACTACATAGGTCACTTCACCTTTAATAGCCTGCATAAGGGACTTATGTAACCTTTAGTAACCTTCCTAGGGCACAAATGTTAGTAGACAACAAAGAGCACTTTACCTTTAGGAGCCTAGATAGGGCACTTTACCTTTAACAGCCTACATAAGACTTTCAGCTTTACATGGGGCACCTTAGTTTTAAAACGTGTGTATGCTACTAAAGCTTAAGTGCCCTATGTAGCCGAATGTACTTTTAGTAGTCTACGTGGGGCACTTAAAAAACTAAAGATTGAAACACAAGTGGTTTTTCCATTTTTCATTTGAATGCAATGTGGGAAATCAGAAGAGGACTCGTAATTTTTTTCTTCATTTCATTTTGGAAACGAGTATAAAAAGATGTTTTTGTGGTTTATAATTAAACTTGAAGAACGAGTGATGGACTGATGATTCTGATTCTCTTATGAAGGTGGAGTTATGAAGGGGGTTATTTTACCAGCTCAGGGAGAGTCGGCACCTCGTCTGGAGAACGGCGTTTAACAGCTAATTTGGGTGTAAAAGGTTAAGCTGCAGATCTGGAGTCTGTTGAGTCCGAGACGTGCGTTAAGTCCGTGTTGTTCTGCTGTGACGCCAGCGCCCAGGCGAATACCAGCTCGTCCTGGTTGGGGTTTGGGTTGCTCCTCTTCCTCAGCAGGGTGAGTTTGGGGTTCCTGAGCAGGGTGTGGAGCAGAAGCCAGCGGGTGCGGACCCTGTCCTTTAGGGGGTGCTCTGAGGGGGGAAAACAGCACAGGGAGGAGAGAAAGCTGCAGGGTTGTTACTGAGATTCAGAGCTGCAACTGATATATTCATGTTTCCTCACAAAGACGTGTGTGTGTGTTTCTGACCTGTAGCGTAACACTGTGTTTGAACACTGGTCATTCTTGCTCTCTCCGCAGTGCATTTGATCAGTAGGTGACAGAAACACACCAAAATCGGGTTGCCGTGGTAATGATCGGCCATGATGGTTCCCACCCATGTTGTGTATCCTGCACAAACACGAGCACAAGTGAGGGGATAAATGATTGAAATGATGATGATGATAATAAAGTACTAATATAAACTGCTGATAATCCTTAATTACAATACTAGACTTCAATCAGATTTTCGTTTAGTTTAGAAGAACATTTTTCATCCAGCACCTGGAATGGAGATATATTAAAATTTAAATCCCACTGAAATGTAATAAACTTTGGTTGAAGCGTCGTACCCACGTCCAGCAGCTGGAATCCCGGGGGCATGATGGTGCGGTCAATACGAGACACCAACATGGTCCCCACGAAGCAGCTTCGCAGCACTCGCAGCAGGCAGCTGCCCAGACCCAGCACCACGTTGTAGAAGAAGAAGAAGAAGCTGAAGTTGTGGAAGGCTTTCCTGGAGACGACGGATCTTGTTTGAATGCAACCTTGCTTATGAGGAAAACTTTACTGCAGCTGCATTAGTGTTCTACTCACCTGTTGTTGAGGGCGAGGGGCTTCTGCTTGTCCTCGGGGGAGATTTTGTCCTGCAGGAAGAAGAGATGGACCAGCAGCACCCGCAGCCCCACCACAGCCAAGACGATGCTGAAATTTGACCTGGTTTTGGAGCACACAAGGACGAGGTCAGCATCTTGGGCCAGACGCACAGGTTTTAACCAAGCACGAGGTTTGGCTGTGACTCACAGGAAGATGACGAAGCTGGTCAACCAGGGGATAAATCCAGAGTCGCGGATGGGGCTGATGACCAGAAGCACAAAGGCCAAGCCGAACACAAACACCACCACGTGGACAATCACGTAACCTGCACAAGTACAGGACATTCATCACTGACACCCATTCAACCATTACAGCCTTGATAGAAGTATTAACGAAAATGTTATGATGAAGAAATTAATATTTTTGTACATGAGATGACCTTTAACTTTACGGCTGACAGCAATGTCTGGTTTGGACAGCAGGGGGCGCTCAGTCTATTCACTCAGAACCTGCTCTGACAACAACCACTTTGGGACAAACTCACCCCACATGGTGTACGCGATCTGGCAGCCGGGGTAGCGCGCAAGAGACGCCTGGAAGTGGGAGATCCATCATCATCATCATCATCATCATCATCAGGTAATCATATCCTCCAAAGGCATGAAGAACCCTCACACTCACCACACTAACAGCAGATTGGGGCGAGCGGAACATTGGCGGCAGGAAGCCCTTATTCCCCGCGCGAAGCCTCTTGATGTGCTTCCTGCGGCGGTAAAGACTGATCAAATATCATCATGACGTATCATTTTATGCTATAATCGTAATATAATCTCTTAACTTTATGAACTAAATGTATTTTTAAATCTTCACAAAACCCTGGTGAATGAGGCCCAGTGTTTTTGTTTTGGACCGATGCCATAGGCTTGTCGATCGCTCAATCGGTGCATTGTTGTTATATTCCACCCCTAACAGTCACACCAACCTGTAACACACCAGCACGTGAAGGATGTGGAAGACGGACGACAGGGCGGCCAGGGCGGTGGTGGCGTACCAGGTCTCTACAAACCAAGCAGGAAAAATGACAATGGTGTATTGTCCACCGTTTAGTGCACAGTGCTTATCAGGAGTAGGAGGGAACGGCTCATTCTCATTCCCATTTCTCCCAAAGTGTATTTAAACTAGTGCGACTGGATGAAATGTATCGGATGGGGAACTGAAAAGGTCTGTGGTTTCAGATTATAAAACATGGTTTATCTGGTGGTGTGGCAAAATCCACAGTTTCCAGCAGCATGGTTTGGATGGGGGTTTGCAGTAGACGCCACAGCACCACAGAACACTACGCTGTTATATCTGTGTCTTCAGTCTGAGCGCACAGTGGAACTTTCACAAGAAAACATCTGGCGTCTGAGTGATCTCAACTCTACACATCCTCACCCTCAGATCTGTGGAGCACCACAGCTGCCACAACTCACCTTAAAGACACCTCACAAGAGCAGCGCAGAAAGAGGTCGAATAAAGAGGTTTATTTAAGGGACACTACGGTGGAAAAGGCCATGTTTGACCACAAGTCACTACTAGACTGTGTTTTTAATGAATAATCCTCACGTAGCTGCACCTCAAGCTTTTAAAAGTAGAAGATGTGAAGGAATGAAAGAGAGAGGAAGGAAGAGATCTCACCTTGTGTGTAGTTCAGGAATTTGATGACGTCAGGATGCTCAAAATAAGAGTACATCCAAGAGAGGACCGAGAAGGTCAGCAGCTGTTCAGATAAAATAAACTGTGCAGGAAAACACACACACACACACACGTCTCAGAAAGGTGTATACCACCAACTATAAGAAGAGAAAGAAGAAACACACACACACCAGGTACAGGACGTAGAGTGAGATGACAGCCGTGCCGATCATCCTGTTGGGGAATTTGAAGTGAGGATCCCAGTCGTACACTCTCCTCCGGAACCAGCTCTTCTCCACCGGCCTGCGGGAACACACGTGGGTGAGAGAGAGTGTGTGTGTGTGTGTGTGTGTGTCCGTACCCTTCAGCAGGTCGTCTCAGCAGCGTCTGGACGTATCTGAACTGATGAGACTCCTCTTCCACCTGTAGCCGGAGAACGAACACGGCTGGGGTTACAGCAGTAAAGCTTCTGATATCAAGAGGAGGAGATGATTTATGCTTTCATTTTCTAACATTACCGTCTAAAAAGACAAGCGAGAGATTGCAACTTGTCCACAAATCCAGCGCAAGAGTTCTTACACACGCTAGAAGAACTACACTGCAGCCCTGTTCTTGCAGAAACTCATACAAGAGTGCGACAGACCAGACGTTTTAGAGTTGGAACCAAGTTTCCAGCATAAACCTGTGTGTGTGTGTGTGTGTGTTACCTGTCGCTCTCTTTTCCACACGCTGTTCCGAACCTCTTTGGTGGTCAAGAAGCCAAACTGACCCAGAAGGAGCAACATCCACAGGAATGAGGGCAACTCGTATAACTAAACACAGAACACACAGTCAGCGTGTAACACACACACAGTGTGTAGGAGGCGACGTGACGTCCTGTGGGGGGCACCACACTCTCACCCAGTAATAACACAACGCGTAGAGCTGCGACTGTGCTGCTTCACATGGGCTCATGTAGGTCTTCAGGAACTTATACAGATGCAGAACCAACCTGTTAACACACACACACACACACACAGAGTTCTGATGAAAACTGCAACGATTTCTTGTTCCAATGTTTGTACTGCACTGCATCACGTGTGTGTGTGTGTGTGTGTTCATGTCCTTACCATATGAGTGTGTATAAAAAGCCCAGAACTCCTCCCAGTCCTCTATGGTGTGTGGACAGACAGATGAAGAAAGGCATGACCACTACAGCAATCTCAAACGCTGCCACCAGGTAAGCAATGGCTGAAACACACACACACACACACACACTAGTGATTTCGACTTTATGACCAATATAACTGTGGTGAAAGAGGATTAAAGTGAATTACACCAGTTCAACTGTAGTGTTTGTAGTGTAGCCATACTAGAGCGCAGCTTCGTTTCACTCGAGTGTGGCAGTTAGTTTGGTCCTGCGTACCGATGATGTAGTGCGGCAGCTGAAAGGGCAGGTTTAAGCCGTACAGCAGCTCGATCATTTTGGGAGTCACCACCCCGAACGCGAAGGCATAAGACCAGCGGTTCCTCAAGTTGTCCATAAAGTCCATGGGGCTGGTTTTGGGAAAGGGAAAAAGCAAAGCAACACACTGATTACACTGCAAATCAATTCAGAAATATGAATTTCGATTCATCGGCTCCTAACGAAGACACTGACACGACCACGCCAAAGCGGCCTCGCAGGTAGGGGAAGCGCCGCTCAAAGGGGTACACCCTCCCCCTGCGCTCCACAAAGGACAGCACCGTTAGGATACACACCTGCAACACACACACAAACACACACACACTCTTACTCATCTGCAAATCCTGTGGAAATATACGAGACTATTTGTAATCATACACATCTTTCTCCTAAACCTGTCCTGCCTTTTTCCCTGCATTCGTCCAAGTAGATGCAGCGGCTCATGCTCACGTGAGTTTGCTGAGTAAAAGGCACACAAAGCCAGTGTGTGAGAAGGAGAATAAATATCTTTTTATCCCTTCAGAACATGTTTGGGAGTTGTATATCTAAAACATGTCAAATAAATCCACACAAAGGCCGTCGTATCTAGAAAAGAGCATCTGTAATGTGGCAGAATGAACCAGCAACTTTCATAGACAAATGATATTATGCAAACTGGTGGTTTCACAGCTCGTGTCTTTGAGATGAGAACAGCAGAAAGTTTGAGGAGAGACTCACAGAAAGAGCTAAATAGCAGTAGGAATGCAGTCTGGAGGACGTCCCAAAGTGCTGTTCATTGGTGGTGTTCCTAGTTTAGAGAGAGAGAGGGAAAAGAGGAACCAGAGTGAGAAGAAGCCGATCGTGTGTGGATTATTGAAATAAAGCTCGAAACCTCCACGAGCAGCAGAGAACCATGGCATCTTGCTATTTTTATGGTGTGTTCATATGAGAAATATTATGAAATATTTGCAAAAATGAAGTAAATTGCATGAGCGTGACATGAAATGTTGGGCTACTTCCGACAAGCACTTAAAAGGCAACAGGATGCCGTGTGATGCTCAGAACTTTGACCTGACTTTATCAACAGCAAGAGAGACACTTTTATTGTTTTATGATGCAGCACAGTGGAGTCTGTGACATTAAAGTGAAGGTGAATTAAGGATTAGAGGCCATTGTTATATCATCGTACGTCAACTGAAGGGCTAAAAACCTGATTATGATTGATGGGTTTTCCATTAAAACCTGTGAACGTCAGTAAAAAAACATGAGCAATCTCGGGAAATCAAAGATCATCACCTTTTCCCTCCGCAGTAAACTCCAAGTATAACCTGCTTGTAATCTAGAACATCTAACAGCATCTGCCGTAAATGTATAAAAGTATTACTCACTCGTATTACTACATCGTTTCACAAGAACACACCCGATGGAACTCCCAATCACATCACAACATTTTGTATTTTTCATCAAAATCTAGATATTTCTGATAATATAATCCAGCTAACTATTTGCATGGATATGGATTTATCAGCGGGCGACACGGTGGTGCTCCCAGTGGTTAGCGCTGCCGCCTCACAGCGAAAAGGTCCTGGGTTCGAACCCCGGGGACGGCCATAGGGTCTCTCTGTGTGGAGTTTGCATGCCCTCCCCTTGTTTGTGTGGGTTTTCTCCGGGTGCTCCGGTTTCCTCCCACAAGTCTAAAGGCATGTAATGTAGGTTAATTGGTGACTCTAGATTGGCCCTGTAATGTGTGAGCGTGATTGTGTGAGTGTGTGTGTGCCCTGTGGTGTGTTGGCGCCCGCCCAGGGTTGGTCCCCGCCTTGCGCCCGTAAGTTCCCGGGATGGGCCCCGGTCCCCCCCCCCCCCCCCCCCCCCCCGTGACCTCAGTTGGGATAAAGCGGTTCGGAAAATGAAATGAATGAAAAATGGATTTATCATTTATTCATATGAATTATTTTGCTATTGTGACTCACGTGTAGTTTGCTGACGAGTAGAGCATGAAGAGGTCTGCATAGTACGCCTGAGAAAAGAGAGGAAAGCCATTAGAAAGACACATTTTCCCACATCAGCGACTTAATTCCTCAGAAAAAGCTGCTGGTTTTACTCCAAAATATGGATCAAAAAGAAATAAAGCCATTAAATATTTTCTTTTTAATTTACTGGAAAACTAATACCAGCAAAACAAAGATGGTATATTAATAATCTGTGAAAATGTCAGGATTCTTTTCCCTAATATTATATATTTTTATTCTAATGAAATAATAAAACACACTGTGATGAGGCAAAACCTCTTTATTAAGTGCTGAAATATAACAGACTGAAAACACAAAATGCTTACACTCAAAAATGAAAATAGAATACTATGTATCAAAAATATATATATATCAACTCCACATAGTCCAATATGCACAAAACAGGTGTAGTTACAGTGGTAAAACTGAAAAACCCACATTTTAAATCAAGCCACAGCTCAAGCCCCAGGTGTTCTTCGTGAAACATTCCGAATTTTGCAGTTTGAAATGATTCTATACATCAACAAAAATATTTTACCACCTCATTGTCCAGCATTTTTGATTTTACTGTACCAATCTATACCTGAAAAAACTCAATTTAGACATACTTCGGGTTTTAACACCAGAAACGATCATCTCTGAGGTATAAGGAGAGTGGTTTCATTATTTTCAACTGACAAATGGTGCGAATTTCCCTTTTTAAACTGAGGCTACTCTTATCTGCTGATTACTAACTAACATTTATGCTTCTTAAAATTTAGATTCAAGTTAAACTTTATTAAACAACGTCCGTTCCCTTTATAGACGCTCCCTTTCCTGACTGAGGCGACGCTCACCTGCCGATTTCCGGCTAATTCACTTCAAATTAAAATCTCTGACGAACACAAGCAAAAAGTAGGATTTTTAAAAACATTCCGTCAACAAAGAGCTTAGTGAGTAGCATTAAGACTACAAATTACACACCGCCACAAGTTGCAAACCCCACCACGTTTACCGAACTTTTGCCACTATGTTTTCCACAACGCTACTGTACGCCGTATAAACACTTTTTTACACAGAAATGTCAAATTTCACATATTGTTTTTTACCACAAATAAAACTTACAGGAGACGCCTGTTGTGTCATATTCCTGTGAACATGGAGCTTGTGAAGAGATGTCCGAGAATCTCCTCACCGCCACACACGTACGGTATCAGTATTGTGCATGTCAAACCGCTCCACACTGTCTAAGTAGGGAAGACCTACGCGTGGAAAGAAACGGCCCTCACGCCCTGCGCAGTGCACTACAAGTCAAAGAACAAACGCTTTGACATTCACTCTTTGGCTTCGGCTGGAATAGATATAGTTTAACATGTAAGTGCACTTGAAAGTGTACATATAAAACACTGCGTGTATATAAATGACCTAGTAAACATCGTAACTACACAATCATAACTGTATCAAAGCACATAAGCAAAGTAAATAAGGGATAAGAAACATGCATAAAAATGAAAAGGCTTACAAAAATAAACAGTGTCTCCCCAACGGCTCCAAAAAGTCTTAGGTCAGTCATGTAATAAAAAATGGTTCTGCTATACAGTACAAAACCCAGAAAGAAATACATAATGCAATTAAAACCTGATTATATGCTAAATATGCATCTCTATTAACTGAAATATGTTATAACTGTGTCATATATTCTGGGTAGATACAGTGGGATAATATTGCTTCCTAACGTTCACAGCAGACCTGACAGGTTTACAGCAGTTGCATGTCTAACTCCAAGTCTGGCGTTTTAGGCGACGTAGTGGACGTGTTGGTGGTGGTGGTGGTGTTCTCCTTCGATGCCAGCGCCCAGGCGAATGCCAGCTCGTCCCGGTTGGGGCTTGGGTTGCTCCTCTTCCTCAGCAGGATGAGTTTGGGGTTCCTGAGCAGGGTGTAGAGCAGAAGCCAGCGGGCGTGGATCCTGGCCTCTAGGCGGCACTCTGGGAAAAATGCACGGGGGAAAGTCACGCGGGTGAGTGTAAGTCTGAGTGTAAGTATCGATTAGGCGATAAAACCGACGATGTCGATGATAAACATTTTGATGATATTTTACGGACAGCGGGGAGAATATTAAACAAGTTGAATGAAGAGTGGTGATGTTTTTTCCGGAGGGGGACATTTTACAAAACGTAAACTATTGTGCCCCTATTTTTTTGCTCACGTCACTCAGCCCGCGTTAATTAACTTCATTTTCATCATGATCATATGTATTAATGTCACACATACACTTGGTGAAGCTACCAAGTCTGAAATTCGAGTTTTACAGGTGATTGTTTTACGTTGCTATGGGAACTAGTCATGTTATTGTATGTTGTTATGTCAGGTTATGATAAGGCAGGGAGTGGGCATCGGGACAACACTTACAGGTGTGTGGGCTGAATGTAAAATATGCACAGGAACAGTAGCCATGCCCATAAGAAGCAGTTTTTTAATTAGTTGACTAATAATAATAATAATAATAATAATAATAATAATAATAATAATAATAATAATAATAATAATAATAATAAAAATAAATAAATAAATAAATAAATAAACAACAATTTATTCAACTATGAAAACAACCATTTATTACAGCCCAACTGTGTGTGTGTATGTGTGTGTGTGTATGTGTGTGTGTGTGAGTGTGTGTGAGTGTTACCTGCGGTGCTGTTTAACGGTGAGTAAGACCTGGTCTTGGTCTCTCTCTCCACGGTGAGTTTAATCAGCAGATGACAGAAACACACCAAAATCGGGTTGCTATGGTAATGATCGGACATGATCATCCCCACCCAGGTCCTGTAACCTGCACACTCACACGTGTAAGTTTGTGGTTCTTGGACATCTTTGAGCATTGCTCTATCCCTTTATTTGTTGGCTTATATTACTGGAGACCTGCCTGATTTATTTATCCCGCCCTTCTCATTCACGTGTGTATTTCATGGGATCTTTAGAACACACCCAGACACACTCGGAAAACTTTATTAAAAACACAGTTTAGATCAGTCTCATGCATGTGCTTTATTAAAAGGTGAAAGTGGTGCCGTACCCACGTCCAGCAGCTCGTAGCCCCGCGGCATGATGGTCCGGTCGATGCGCGACACCAACATGGTTCCCACCAGGAGGCTCCTGACCACCCGAAACAAACAGGATCCCAGACCCAGCGGCATGTTGTAGAAGAAGAAGAAGAAGCTGAAGTTGTGGAAGACTTTCCTGAAGACGAAGGATTCAGATCAGAACCATGAAAACATACTCGGTAAACAGTGTATTTTGCCATACCACGTTCTCCCGCTCAAATCCTGCTGAAGATCTTCGTTAGCCTCACCTGTTGTTGAGGGCGAGGGGTTTTTGTTTGTCCTCAGGTGAGATTTTGTCCTGCAGGAAGAAGAAACGGGCGAGCAGCACCTGCACCTTCACTATAACCAACACGATGATGAAGTTCGCCCTGAACACACAGCTACCGTTACAATCGAGCCTTTACAAACCAGCGTGACGTTTACTTGTGAAGTTCACTCTTACAGGAAAGTGATGGCGTTCTGCAGCCACTGCACAAAGCCCAAGTTCAGGATCGGATCCACCACCACCAGCACAAACACAATGGCACACACGTTCAGCAGGGTTTGAACCAGAGTGAAACCTGCCACGCAAGAAAAACACCACAGCATTGTTAAAGCCTCATGATATGAAGTCAACAGGTTGGAATATTTCCATCCCAAAATGACAACTTTTTCCCATTAATGAAACAGGTAAACAGCAGAAATAAAGTAAGATATAGCCACAAGCAGCAAAGAGTGGAGTCCAAGTAATTGTTCAAATTGTGTCATTGGATAATTAGCGTCTCATTAAATCAAACTGCCCAAATGTACGTAGCATCTTTAGCGCCCCTAGAGGTCAAAGTGTGTTTTCCTTTGCTATAGCGCTAATTATATGTTTTCTGGCTTATGCCGAGATGGACACCATTCCTGCTCACTTTACGCTTGGACCCCTGAAAAAGATGAGGTGAATTTCAGTCTCTGGAGAAATCAAATCTGACCACACTTTGTGACCGCATCTGAGAGTGAAGAAGGGAAGGGAGGAGTGATTATTTGTCATTGTGAACACAGTGCACAGTGCACCACAACAAAATGTGACCTCTGCATTTAATCCATCCGTATAAGGAGCAGTGGGCAGCTAACAAGGGCAGCGCCCGGGGGCGCAGTGCTTGGGGGACGGCACCTTGCTCATGAGTACCTCAGTGGTAACTTTACCGGCCCTGGATTTGAACCTGCGACCTTCAGATCATGGGGCGAACACCCTACCGCTACGCCACCAACTGCCCCTTAAGAATCCTCTCTGGGATGATGATGAGAATATTAAGTGTTGCTGTGGCCCAAGAAAATTTGGCTAAAAAGTGAAGGAAAGCAGGAAAAATGGAATAAGGCATGAGGAGCGGGATGAGCTGATGTGAAAAGGTAGCGATTGCCAGACTCACCCCACACGGTGAAGGCCACCTGGTACCCGGGGCACCTCGCCAGTGCAGCCTGGAGGTGGGACACACAGCGGAAAGCATCATTAGTCATTATGAGAATGTGCTGCTGGAGATCTACATCTTCACTGAGCGTCAGAAAAAGGGATGAAAAAGACGAGTGCGGGTCGTGACGGTTTCAGCCATGGGCCCTCAAATCACACTGAAACTGGTGGCTTTGTGAAGAAAAACGGATGAGAAAATGAGCAGAAGTGGTGAACGTAATAAAATAGCACAATAATACAGCTGGAACCAAGTTTCTAGAAGCAGAGGAGCAGGAGGAGCAGCGGTCCGGAACAACTAGTGTGTGATAATACCTGTGTAAAGTGTGGACACAGCTCTTGAAGCTGCAAAAACAAGCCTGCGTGTTTATCCCCTGTTAGTGGCTGGTCAAGGTTGAGCAGTGAAGCAGTTTGGCTCAACACCGCTTCAGAGCAGAGAGGTTACTCACTTCAGTTGCATTTTCCTTTGAAGTGGACTTTGTTTACATTTAAAAAGATTTAAATTCCTTTAAAAACCAGATCTGACGTTATTGTCTCGACACGTCAGGACCTTTACGCTGATGAAGCAGCATCATAGAGTGTAGGACGCGCACACACACACACACACACACACACACACACACACACTTACCACACTACTGTCAGAGCTGGGTGTGTGATACTTCACTGGCAGGAAGCTCTTATTCCCCGCCCTCAGCCTCTTCATGTGCTTTCTGTAACGTTAACAAAGAGACTCGGCTGGAGAGCACAAGCGAAGAGACGCCTCACACACTCACACACACACACACACACACACAAACACTCACACACACACACACGTAACTAGGGGGGATAAAATGAATCACAATCGATGCCGGTCACTGGGACAGAGGATTACATGAAGATGACGCTGCGTAGTGATTTCCAGGCTGCGGCATTAAAGTTCACACCAGTAAGAGTTGACACCTCTACCTGTAACACACCAGCACGTGGACCATGTAGGAGACGGACAGCAGCACAGACACCACCAACGCCACGTACCGGCAATCTGGAAAACATACCCGTAAAGAAAGAGGCTGAGTTTCTGGTTCTTAAAAGAAAGGAGAAGTGAGCTGAAGGGATGAAAAAGAGCGGAGAGACGAGGTGCTCTTACACGTGAGGTAATTCAGGTATTTCAGCCAAAAGGGACCTGTGATATTCTGGTACAGCCAGTTGATAGCAAAGTAAGCCAGAAGCTCCTGAGTTAAAATGTACTGCACAGGAAAGAGACGCGTTAATCTCATAAAGTCACACGCTTTACCACAAGAAACACACACACACACCAGGTAGAGGATGTTGAGCGAGACCACAGCAACGCTGATCATCCTGCTGGGGAATTTGAAGTAAGGATCCCACTCGTACACCCTCCTCTGGAACCAACTCTTCTCCACAGGCCTGTAGGAACACACACACACGAGAGAGAGAGAGAGAGAGAGAGAGAGAGTGTGCGTGTGTTTATTTGATGTGACTAGGGAGCAAAATGAAAGCGGCAGCACTTAAATGAGCTACTAGACCAATACTGGGGAGGGTGTGTGTGTGTGTGTGTGTGTGTGTAGGGATGTGTGTGAGTTTGTACCGTCCATGTGGTCTCAACAGTGTCTGAACATATTGATACTGATGTGACTGAAGAAGGTCGCTCTCTTCCTTCTGGAGGACACACAGACACACAACAACAGTTCAAGTAAAGACACTTTCCACTGTCACCTTGACTTGGCAACTTGTGGCTGAGGTGCAGTGTGTGTGTGTGTGTGTGTTTATGTTAATATTGCGATGGTTTCCTGTACATCTGTCACCGAGTCACCACCTCGCCATTTCTCTTGCGATCTTGCTCATCCTCACCTCGAAGACGGCAGGACGTCTTGTTGTCACTCTGGATGATGAACTGTTCTCTTAACACAACGTTTCCTGCATCTTTACAAGAGCATCAGCTACAGCCGCAGCTCTCTACTCTCCAGCCGTGAGACTGGTCTCCAACGTTCCTGCGTTCTCCGCAGACAAGGCGGCGCGGGACGTATAAAATCCCACCTTGAGCGCTGCCTTGCCCACGTACGGTAAATGCCGCATTAAATAGCGATACTTCTCTCCTTCCTTCATCCCATCATCTTCCTCCCTCTCTCTTTCTCTTTTTCATCTCCTTCTTTCTTTTTTCTTCACAGTTCCATCCCTAGTAAAAATGTTTCTCCTGTAACCCCGTCAGCCCGGTGTGACAGCGCCCTCTGGTGGTGTGTGCTGTCGGCATTAAGGCATTAACATTAAGGTTCTCTGGTGCGCTCATATCGCAACTGGACACGATGCCAACTGAGCACAGATCAGCCCAATGCCACCGCCGCCTGATGTCCCACCCACGTATCGGTGCCGTCTTTAACAGTAAAGCGGCTTCGCATAACGTGTGTGTGTTGTGTGTGTGTGTGTGTGTGTGTGTGTGAAAGACCTGCGTGTTGCCGCGCTGCCGGAAGCGGATGCTGGTGACCACCAGAAAGCCAAAGCGTAGTAGGAGCAGCACTATCCACAGGAAGGTGGGCAACTTGTACAGCTGTTGACAAGGAAACACAACGTTACTGCACACACACACACACACGTTGCCAGGGCGTTCAGAGTGTGCAGAAGGGAGCGTAACACACTAACCCAGGAGTGACACTGCAGGAAACGTTCAACTTCATTTTCTAAATCTTGTTTTTTGCAGGAGCTGAAAGACAGCTGCAGGAAATTGTAGAGATTGACGATGAACCTGCCCCACACACACACACACACACACACACACACGTTAGTAAGTTTCCCGGTGTGTTCTCACCAGCTCACCTCGCTTCACGTGTGTGTGTTTACCAGGCGAGTGTGTATAAGAAGCCCAGAATTCCTCCCAGCAGCTGGTGGTGTGTGGACAGACAAGCAAACAACGGCAAGAAGACCACCGCAACCTGAAACGCTGCCAGAAGGTAGGCAAGAGCTGCAACACACAGACAAACACACACCCACATGCAACACACACACACCAACACAGACACACACACACATTTATTATGTCTCGTGTATCGTCTCGTTCTCGTCAGTGTCTCGTGTATCGTCTCGTTCTCGTCAGCTGAGCGTCTCGTGTATCGTCTCATTCTCGTCAGTGTCTCGTGTATCGTCTCGTTCTCATCAGGTGAGTGTCTCGTGTATCATCTCGTTCTCATCAGCTGAGCGTCTCGTGTATCGTCTCGTTCTCATCAGGTGAGTGTCTCGTGTATTGTCTCGTGTATCGTCTCGTTCTCGTCAGCTGAGCTTCTCGTGTATCGTCTCGTTCTCGTCAGGTGAGTGTCTCGTGTATCGTCTCGTTCTCATCAGTGTCTCGTGTATCGTCTCGTTCTCATCAGCTGAGCGTCTCGTGTATCGTCTCGTTCTCATCAGCTGAGCGTCTCGTGTATCGTCTCGTGTATCGTCTCGTTCTCGTCAGGTGAGTGTCTCGTGTATCGTCTCGTTCTCATCAGCTGAGCGTCTCGTGTATCGTCTCGTGTATCGTCTCGTGTATCGTCTCGTGTATCGTCTCGTGTATCGTCTCGTTCTCGTCAGCTGAGCGTCTCGTGTATCGTCTCGTGTATCGTCTCGTGTATCGTCTCGTTCTCATCAGGTGAGTGTCTCGTGTATCGTCTCTGCTGTGTGTATATATATATATATAGATACCTTTAAGGTAGCTTGGTGCGATGAAGAGCAGCGTGTTCTCTTCTGTCAGCAGATCCACCATGCTGGGGGCCACCAACCCGAAAGCGAAAGCGTTCCACCAGCGTTCCCTCAAACCTCCCATGAAGTCCAGGGGCCTGACCACACACACACCGCATTCCAGATAAGCTAGTTAACCCTAGGCCTAGCAAGCTGGCGAGCTCAGTAGTAAGTAATCTAATCTAGTAATCTAGTCATTGAAATGGGGACTGTTAGCAAGCTTGTGCTTATATTAGCATGTTAGCAGGCTTGCTAGTAATCTAATCATTGAAATGGGGACTGTTAGCAAGCTTGGTGATTATATTAGCATGCTAGCAGGCTTGCTAGTAATCTAGTCATTTAAATGGGGACAGTTAGCAAGTTTGGTGATTATAATAGCATGTTAGCAGGCTTGCTAGTAATCTAATCATTGAAATGGGGACTGTTAGCAAGCTTGTGCTTATATTAGCATGTTAGCAGGCTTGCTAGTAATCTAATCATTGAAATGGGGACTGTTAGCAAGCTTGGTGATTATATTAGCATGCTAGCAGGCTAGCTAGTAATCTAGTCATTTAAATGGGAACTATTAGCAAGCTCGGTGATCATATTAGCATGCTAGCAGGCTAGGTAATAATCAAGTCATATCATCCATATATTTATAAATAATCTGAGGAGAAAACGAGGGACGCTGATGCCCAAGCGTGAGAGGAAAACCCCTGGAAGGAATTAAACGCTGAAACAGTGGGAAAATGAAGATAATGATGATGATGATGATGATGAAGAGACAAGACTCACACCACCACACCGAAGCGAGTTTGCAAACACGGGAACCGCTGCTCGATGGGAAAAACTCGCCGTCTGCACTCCACGTAGGACAGCACCGCCATGATACACACCTGCCAACACACACACACACACACACACACACACGCACACTGTCCTCACAACTGCTGCTGAGCTGATGCATATTTAATGCACAACATGCCTTTTTGCAGATGATCTGTATCAGTGTTGAATGTCATTCGGTCATTACGAAGTGCGCGACTGCCTTCTCGTCTCTCTGTGGTGTTTGCTCTCGACTCGCTACTTCAGTTAGAGTCCTGACCACAACACTCTCTGATTGGCTGCATGTCACACGCTGGGCAGCTTTGCTTTATTCACCATAACCTGCTGCTGCCGCCGCTTCATTTGGAGCTTTCAAAAATAAGTTTCACAGTTTTACTGACGTGTTTATTTCATATTATTTAAAGTTAAAGTAATGTAAAAGTGTTTATAAACAATAAAGTTATTTAAATCAAGGGTTAGTGTCAGTGTTTGTAAAATTCAGTCTCTCTCTCTCTTTCTGCATATCGGTTCCAAACATCGTTCATCTGCCCCGTTGACAAGCGATAATCGGGATCAACCCTGAAAAACCAATATCGGTCGACCTCTACCGCGTACCCTGTAGAAACTGGAGTCACGTCGTCTCGTCTCTCTCTACACTTAATTACAGCTGAGATGACGATAAAGCTGGCTTTGACACTAACACACTTCTCGTTTGGTTCTTATTCCGGTTCGGGCCCCACACTTGTCTTGTGTGTTTCTGTTGCCACACATGCATTCGGGGAAATATGAACACTGCAGAAAACTTACTCTTACTGTAACTAGGGCTGCGCAATATGACGATATATAGGAAATGAGGCAATTAAAATATCTTTGGTTTTATGGCGCAATTGCAAAAAACATGGACCTTCATTTATCAATCGTTCATAGAAAGTGTCCTAAATGCCATCCTATGCCATCAGTACAAAAAAATCTTGATTTACCAAACGTGCGGAGGCCAGTCGTACACGTTTGTAAGGAATCAGCTGTTGATAAATCCCACATGTTCTTACTCAGCTGCTTGTGCCCGTTCATAGTCATTTGCATTCAGAAATGCCCCCAATTGACCATATTTGGTAACACCACATCCTTTCAAACCCATGCAGAAAATCCTTGTTTTTCCCCCCGAAAATAACGGCCAAGAAATCAAAATAAGGAGAGAAACTTCAATGAAACTGAGATCGAGGTCCTCGTTGCCGAGGTCGAAATGAACCGAAAATTGCTGTTTGGTTCTCTCAGCTGCCGGGTAACCAATAAAGAAAGAATACTGCATGGGAGAAAGTGAGGTATGGTATTGGGGCTTCCTGCAGAGGGACGCTTTGCCAGCAATTTGCACATTAATGGAATGAAATCCTTTTCTATTGACATAATTAAATTCGTTTTATGATGGTGTTTTTATTGCAATGTGTGTGCAACATAGTGCTCCTACTGTATTTGGAAATCCCGCAATTGCATAAAAGTCTTGTTTGATTTCGGCTTGTTGTTGATTTGAAATTATGGCGGATGGCATAATCCGGCTCAGCGTTGACTGTGAAATGCCCGACCCGTCTCCAATCTCACGTTGGAAAGTGCTGGTGGCTAAAAATCCCAGGGTGGACAATAAGTGAATTTAGACTGGAATAGGATTTGTGCGGTTGGTCTGTCGCTCCAAAAAAAGGTCCCAATTCACGGCATAAACCCATAAGGATCTCTTTCGGAAAGCGGGATCTGCTCAGAAGCCACTCTCAACTCTCACCAAGCAGATCAGTGCGCTCTCGGAAGACGCGTTCCCTCCGGAGTGCACGGTTTGCCAAATCTTCTAATAAAGCCAGATCAGCCATGCTACATTTTCAAAAACCCGTCGGTCACAGGTTACTTTCTAACACCAAGCTGTTTCTCAACAAACATAATGGCTAACTGAGTATACATCATTTTGAAATGGAGAACACGCGTAGAAAATTGAAGCTTTCAGTACTGCAGTTTCCCTGTTCTACCACCAGATTCTGTGTGTACGCATGGTCAGAGCTGTTCTTATATTTAAGAACATTTCTAAGTATAAGTACAAGATGGTTAATTCCGCACTTGGTGTGAAAACGTTCTCACGCAAAAAAATACACACAAATCTGTGCGTAAGAACGGTTCAATAAATGAGGGCTCTGGCATTTTAAATAAATAAAATGGTGTAAGAAACAGGTGTTTTACTGTCAATTGTGTAAAAATATAGAGGAATTGTGGCATTCTATATGGAGTGTTTTGAGTTGAGCACACTCAGACACCAGATTTTACTTATGAAAGCTCCACTGATTTTACAGAAAATGTCCAATATTGTGATGTAATGTTCTTCCTGTGACTGTATTCAGAGGAAGAACGGAAACTCAGCTTCTAGAGGAAGCCCAAACGCTGTAAGAGCGACTCACGGAAACAGGCAGGAAGGAATTGAGAATGAGTCTGGAGGAGATCTCCTCTCCCTCATTGCTGCTCGTGTTCCTGAGACAACAAAGAGAGATAAAGAATGACAGAGATGGGGGAAGACCAGGGACGCACAATGTGGAAATTATCGGCCAATGTTTTTCATGCTCATATCTGCAGATGGCGATGCCGGTAAATGAAGAAGGCAGAGTCGAGCGTAAAGACAAGTTCCAGCGCGTGCTCAGAATTTTGTCACAAAAACAATGCTGTAACTCTGACATTTCTAATATAGCGGCAAGTCGTGTGAGCGTGAAAGCAGAGTGGAGTGAGGGCAGAGCATTTCTAGCGTAGTGCACAAACTTTTTTAAAAAGCCACTTCCCACCAAATGCAGTGTACCAAGTCAACAGGGCGCGTGTGACACTCCATGTGCACTACCTAGCGTGTAGAGAGCCGATAAGCTACAACCGCGGCTATTTCCTGAGATGCATACTACCACATACCACAAGTATGATAAGAGCACCTTACCTACCATACTATTAAGTGCAGTAGTGCGCGGCTCAGGACACAGCCCGTGTGCAAGCTCACATTCACCAAGTGAGACGACTTAGGCAGGCAGAGTTGAGAGCGTAAAGACACAAGATTTTGCTGCGTGCTCAGAATTTTGCCACAAAATAACACCATGCATTTTAAGACAGAAGGCGTGGGCCGTATAAAAACCCACCTCAGGCTTTGGACATGCCTGGCACAAGCACTACCTTGCCCACGTACAATAAATGCGTCATCAAATATCGGCTGGAAATATCGGGCAAATCTAAGCGACTGAGCCACAGCCTTCTGAATTAGTTTTAGTTAAAACACAGACCTAAATATGTTCATGCAAATCTACAGTTTACAAGCAGATATGTTTTGTAGTGGGGAACAAAACATTTAGGTCATTTTTGATGCAGAGCTGTCCAGGACGTGTTGGGATCACTCAATGCAAGAGGATGCAAAAAGGATTCACAAAGGGACTTTCCCCAGCAACAAGCACTGCCCCCAAGCTCAGCTATTAACCACTGCGTGAAATATTTAGTAAAAAGCTACTCACATGTTGCTTGCAGTCCTGACTGTAGTCCTGAAGAGAGAGAGAGAAACACGTCAGAACACTTTGCTCTGGTCATGGAATTAGGTTTTTAAGCAAACTGGTGGCTTAATTTTATTCTTTACTAATTACTAATGTTGCCACAATCATCCATTATGCGTTTATTAACGTAAATCTCCTCTGTGAACTTGGTCAACGGCCCTCTTTCTGTAACTTTCGGGGTCTGGATCAGACCTCAGACGTACTGTAACATCCCTTGATTCTAAAGCGATGGTGTATTTCTATTAACAGATGATTGTTTTTCATTTAAATGTCTGCTTGAGCTCAGGAATAAAAATCTCACTTTTTGCTTTTGTGATTTAATATGAATGGAAAAGTGTGAGTGAGTGAGTGATTATCAGGGTTCCCACACCTTAGTTAACATCAAATTCAAGGACCTTCCAAGGACTTTCCAGGACCAATATCCTCAAATTCAAGGACCACACGCAGCGGCATTTACCTACTGCTACCGCTGGATATGTTATCAATAAACAATTTTAGATGCAAATTCAGTAAAAGACTGTGAATGGCATAGAAGTTGTTGGGACAAAATCAATGCAAGAAAGTGGCCTGAATGTATAACCTACATCATAACACCCCCAAACCTGACTTCCACTCAGACTCTCAGCGTAACTCTGGTTGCACCTGAAGCGGCTACGCACACGTACAGGAAACACAAGAATGTAGTGCCGAAAATGTACAGAAGAACAAAGGAACTTTGGCAAATTAAAAGTCGGCCTAGGCATAGATTTAAACAAACTCGTGGTGGCAAAATAATAACATGTTAACAGTGGTCGTCATCCATGAAATTTCAATTCCCAAAAATATTCAAGGACTTTCAAGGACGGTGTCTTTTTATGCCTGTTTTCAAGGATTTCAAGGACCCTTGGGAAGCCTGGATTATTGGTCACCGTGAACAGACCACAGCCCAGCACACAGTGCACCACAAGCACCGTGAGCTCTGTGTCTGACCCATCCGTGAGGGAGTGTTACTGTGGTAAAAAGGACTCGTTACTGACCTCTCTCCCCCTACTCCAACCTGAATCTGCTCAAGCCACGCGTTACATCCCATTTACATTAGGTTTGTAAGATTTCTGGCATCTCAATCATCACCTTATCATCGAGCATCTCTAACAAAACGCTTCAGGTTCGATTCCCTCAAACATCAGCACTTTTACCTTGTCAATACGTTTTCAAGATGTCAATCACTTTTCTCATATTTAAGCTATTGATATGAGATCATTTTACATGCAGAACTACGCCTTCAAAACCACAAAAGCTACAACTTTCACCAACACTAAGCCCTTTCTCATTTAAAACGTTTTCTCAATTCGCATTTTTGTCATTTAAAACGACAGCTGTTTAGGTATAAAAACGCGACACGCTTACCACAGACTTATACAACTCCACAAAAAAGTTATGCAACATTCAAAAGGTAACAAGCAATTTTATGATGTGATAAAACACACAACAATAACACAACTTACTGAAAAGTTTTGGTCCTTTTTAGCGTAGAAAAATGACTTGATCTGATTTGACTCCGGCGGATGTCTGGATCTCAGCGGTAACATTAGGGAACACCATGTTACACCGGCCACGCTCCCTATATAGGGGACTACATAGTGCACTATATGCCATATAGGCATTCATTTGGCAGTAAGGAGGCTGGCATTGAAGAGAACGGATCAATATTTGGCTTCTGAGCTGTATGCAGGAAGTGTGAAGGGGTGTGCGTGTTTTGGATTGAATTCGAAGTGTGTCTGTGCAGTGCCGGGAAATGGCATGGTTTGTTGTTATACCACTGTTATGCTATGGTTTGGCCATGAGGAGGAGGATGAGAAGGAGGAGGATTATCTATTAAATATGCGATGGAACGCGTACGTGCTAAAGATGAGAAAACGAGTGCTAAAGCAGAAATGTGGTGTTCACACACATGCGCACACACTCACGAAGTCATAACGTAGCCACAGCTCGAACACACACTCAAACCACATCCTGAAAACACTTCTTTCGAGTGATGGGCTTTGTTTTTACATCCCTCTACATTGCAAACTGTAAATGTTCACACTTTTATCCTATTCACAAGACTTAACAGTTACAAAAGTGTAACATGAACAATCTTTATGACAAGGTTTACAGACATCCCAAGTCTCCCTGAAGTTCCATCTCCCCGAAATGAGTTTTTGCAGGTTGGGATGCCCGGGTTTATGACACGCAAACTTCATACACGCGGAGTGGAAACTGCAGTGCACCATAGCGGCCACACGGGGGCGTAGTGCAACGTATAATAACAGCGGCGATGCCGAAAATGATCCACTTTTATCTAGAATGCCAAAAACACTCTAAAATACAACACTATCAACTAATTTATTAACTAACCACTGCTACATAATAATCCAATCACATCAATTAATTGGCCTGACATTTGCTGATGTTTTCTTAGAATTTCATTCCCAGCTAATTTACAATTGGTGAATATTGCTGTGACAGTTTGCTTTATAAACTTTATAAAGACAACTGTTGTTTTAAAGATATCATCAGTTTAGAATTTACATATTGAACTGCTGCAGATCCTACGCACAACCAATGCAAAAAGACAATTCCAGAATCGTAACTCTAGTTTAAATAAACTACAGTTTTCTCTTGTTTGCTACATCTAGTTTAAAGTTGATATTCTGTACTGTATGTACTGTACATATGCTTATTTTATGTGCGTCATTCGTCTTTGCTGTACTCTGTAGAAACTATAACAGCGTATGCCTCGACGGACGCAAGTTGTGCAAAACTGAAACTTTCATGCTCGTTTTTAGACTTTCCGTCGGTGCAAATCAAGATTCACCAAGAGTGAGAACGCTTCTGAGACTTCGTAGATTTCGTTTCTATAAGAACACGAGCTTCCTGGACATCTGTCTCTCTCTCTCTCGTTAAAGGAGGAAGCTGCCTGTCTCACGCCTCCTCAAGTCAGTTCGAACTCGGCGACAGCAGCAGCAGCAGCAGCAGCAGCAGTGCGCACTTCCTCATGGAGCTCGGACTCGCTCAGCTGGATTAATAAGCGGCTGATTAACATTAGTAATCATTATAATTATAATAACAACTCTAATAATAAGAGTGATATGATGGGGGAGTGTGGTTCTCCTTTGGGCTTCCTGAACAGGACGCGGACGCTGGTGGTGATGCTGTGCGCGCTCAACCTCTCCATCATGCTCTTTTTCTACCTGCGGAACTACGGCACAGGTCTGTATGTCCAGCACGTCCTCTCCACCTGTTCACAGCTCCCTTAGAAACACTGTTTACGAGCGAGGTGAGGAGACAGAGGTGAATAAGGGCTCGTTTCAGCGTTAATGACAGAGTTGGCTATCAGACATAACTTTACCACAGTATATTTCGATTTCAGATGTAAATGTAGAGTAACTCCTTTAATGACCTTATTCCAAAGAATATCACCTGGTTACAGCTCAACTTTTCTGTAAGGATGGCGTGTTTTTGGAAGAAACTTTTACACAAATGTCCCACAAGGACGCGATGCGGATGTGGTGGTGGTGGTGATCTAGCGGTTGGGCTGCTCGCCTTGTGGGTTCAAATCCTAACTTCAGCACTACACGCACAGGGTCTCCGAGTAAGACAGTCTCAAGGAGTCTGTCCATGAAATGATCCAGGTAAAGGTTAATGGTCTTGTTCCGAGGCCCAGTGGAGAAAGTCCTGACGTAGGACTTGACCCTACGACCTCTACCCCCCTAAATCAGGGCTCTCGGAAGGTCACATTAAAGGCCCACGCCGCCCCTCTTTCCTTCCTTCCTTCCTTCTAGAATTTTATTAGGATCTTTTAAAGTTCTGATGGAAAAATAAAAGCTGCTGTTTTCATAGTTTCAACAGTTTCAAGATACTGGTCAAGCCGGTGAAGCCTGTATTTTACCCAGATACCTTTCCCCCACAATACGCACATGTACAGTCACTGTTTACAGTGTAAAGCTCTGTTCAGGATGTATTTTTCTACGTTTTATAATTAGATTTAGTTTCTTGTAAGGTTTGTACAAATTTGATTGCATGTCTGTTTTCTTCAATTCTATAACCATATATTCAACCATGAAAACGTAACTTTCTTAAAAACAACTTTAAAAGAAAATGTAAAATATTGGTAGATTGAGGTCCAGGCGTATTTTGGGACACTGACCTCTCGATTCCCAAATTCCAACATTTTTGTTTTCACATTCTTTCCAGTCGAGGTGCTCAGCCTCCTTCGGGCGTCTTCTCGCTCTTCCGCCTCACAATTCGTCGTTTTCTCTAATGTAACGGAGACGTTCACTAACGAAACGGTCAACGCCAACCGGACAGAAGCCCCCTTCGTCACCAAGGTAACAGAGGAGGAGGAGGAGAAGAAGGTCACAGAGAGGTGTCCCGAAACCTCGCCTCTTTTAGGTATGGCTGACATCTTCCTCACACCTCACACACACAACAGGTTAACACAGTACTTTGCTCATTTCTAACGTGGCTGTTTGACTGAAGAAGGTGGTAAAACGCTAATAAGAGTCTACTAAAGACAGTTAAACGATCTGTCGTTACAGGGAGCCGTGCCTTTGTGTTAGGTGAAGCCGTTTGTGTGTGTGAATGTGCTTAAACATGCCTGCGTCATAATTAGCTGTCTGTGCTTAGGTCTTGAACGTTTATTTCTGCCAGATAAAGTCATAGGGCCCGAAGCCATAAATAATAGTTCTAGTTTGTGCTAGTATAGTATAGCACGTTTTGAAGGGGAGCGTACATGAACACACGCTGGGGAGTGGATTAAGTTTTAAGAGAACTTCTAAAGAGAAGAGAAATCTAAAGCTAGACACACGTCTCAACTCTCTACAACTCCACTCTCTAGGGGTGTTTTCACACTTGGTCCCTTTCAGCCTCTGAAACGCGCTCGTATGGATTAATCAGGATTTTTCTGCTTATATGTGAACCCTCCAAATCGACTCAGACCCCACTAAAGCGAACCGAAGTGAGAGCATGTCGGGAGGTGTTTAGTCTGGGTTTGTTTCGCTTCACGCTTCGCTTAACTTGAATATGAAGACTAAGTGCACCCGGAACCTCATGTAAAACAGGCTCATACATGGCAAACATTACATTACAGCACTTCATCTGCCATCTTCTAAAAGGAATGTGAACGAAAACAGTCACTGTTCAATTGTAAACATTAAAAAGCTGCTTTACTCCGTGTGGAAGAATGAGGGCATTGCTCACACTCCGAGGTAGTCGATTACACAGCATGTGCTTAGCGCAGCGTTACGCACAAGTTTTACGTTTACAGTGATAAGACGAGGTGTGAACGTTTAATTCACACCTCGTCCAAATGATGAGAGTCTTTGTGGCTCACAATCAGAAATGAAACAAATGATTTTTAAATAGATGAAAGGGGCAGGGGGTTAGGACGTTCACCACGTCAGTGGGCCCATCTGGCCGTTATTATTAGGGGTCCAGAGACAAAGTGCTGCGGAACCCTCTTGTAATTGTGCTGTTTTTCTTTATTATGAGTATTATCATTTCCTCTAAAAAACAGATTGTGCAGCTTGAACCATAAATGGTAGAAATTTGGAGCGTAAGTGCATCTCGCCGTAGGCCGTAAAGCGATCGGTCTATCGATTCTCAAACCGTGTGTCCTAGAGTAATAAACTTCCTGCTCTAGCTGATTCTTTTATTTAATTTCGGGACTATGGACCTCCTCCTAGGCTAATTAGCTGATTAAAGTGGGGTGAGGTGTGAAATGAATCTGCGGACTCCTGATAGGAAGCTTTTTGGGGATTTCACAAAGAGGCTGTAAATGCTGAACGGCCATATCTCAAGAACCCCAAGTCCGATTTTGCTGAAATTTGCTATAACCAATGAAAACTAAGGTATTTATTATTATTCTTTATTATTTTATTGGACTCCAACTGCAGCTAAGAATCGTGGCTCAGTCATCAAGGAATTAGAGAGAGCGAGAGAACAATGGAGAGAAAGAGAGAGCAGCAGCGAGTTTGAGAGAACAGGAAGTGAGCTAGAGGAAGCAAGTCACTGTGGTTTGCATGTCAGCAACTTCCCCGCTCTCACGCACAAACGGATAAACACACCCTTTCTCTCACACACACGCTCACCGCTCCAGTGTGTAGTGATCATATGAGCTGCTGGAGTCTGACCCACAGCAGCCACTAACATATCTATTATAATTATTATTACATGAGTCTTAAAGGGACCATATGTTTCCGTGACTGAGACACGACTCTCGTAGGCTGGAGAGTGGAGTCTCGTGGGCCGGGTCATGAGCCTCATAGGGCAAGAATCAAGTCTCAACGTTGTAAGACTCACGTCTCATCTCATAAGACTAATGTCTCGCGTCTCTCAGAGTGTACCGTGTGTAGCCTGTATAACACACTAACACCCCGTCTCTCTCTCTGTGTCCACAGTTGGGCCGATCCGGGTGGAGTTTTCGGAGGAGGTGGACCTGACGGAGCTGAGAAATGACTCGAAGTTGGCGAATGGCGGGCGCTGCAAGCCCCACGACTGCATCTCCGTCCAAAAGGTGGCGCTCATCATCCCCTTCCGTCACAGAGACCACCACCTCAAGTACTGGCTCTACTACATGCACCCCATCCTGCAGAGGCAGCAGCTGGACTACGGTGTCTACGTCATCCAGCAGGTCTCTTTCTCTCACACACACACACACACACACACACACACACACACACACACATATGCTTGTTTCAACACCTTGTAGGAAATGAAATGTTTGACTCCTCCACTGTCATCCCCTCTGAGGAAGTGTTAATAAGTAGTAACGCTCTCTCATCACCATCCTCCTGATCTTCCACTGCGGTGGACAAACGTTATGTGGTGCAATACACACTCTCTCTCTCACACACACACACACACACACACTTCCTTAACCGAGCTCAGTCTGCACCAGAACTGCTGTGTGAAGATGAGTCGTTCGCTCAAGGTTGTTCCCCAAAACTGTCCTAAAAGCAGGCTACTGTACTGTCTGTGAAAACTGGGGTCTGTGTGTGTGTGTGAGAATAAAAAGCACTAAACCACCCCAGACCTTATAGACACGCCTTCATTGTATTGTGTTTATTATGTATATGTGTGTGTATATATGTGTGTGTGTGTTATGGAATGGTTGCATTCCAGGTTTTTCTGGTCTGACCGCTTTAGAAATGTTGGAGAATAAACGAGTGTAGTGAACCGTCCTGTTTGTCAAACGCCTTTGTGAGCGGTACAGATTTTAACCTGCTTCACAACCAGCCTCACGTCTCCACCGTCTAAGACTCTCCAGACAGTGGTGCGGCGGGGCTCCTAATAAAGTGGCCGGGGAGTGTGTGTGTGGTTGAATTTAACTTGAAATAACCCTTCAGCTGAAAGACAGGGTGTAGACTTAGCGAGGAGAGAAGGTGAGTGTTTGGAGACGACTTGAGCTCCAGGTTTGCATACTTTTCTCTCTGTTTTGCATTCGGCCGCAGCCTCACGGGAAGCGCAGCGGTGGATGTAATGAGCTTTAAAGGCTGGAACCGCATCCCCAAGACTCCCATCTCCATTCTCATCCCAGACTTTGGAAAAGAGCTATTTTAACTCATTTTTGCAGTGCAAAATCTGCTTCCAACACAACATCGATATATAATTTTCATAATTATTATTGATTACAAATATTGTCGATGCGTCGTATCTGTATTTGTAACATTTTAGCCAAAAGTGCTGGGTCTGAGGCCTGCACTTCAATCTCCATGAATTAATTAATCGAGTAAACACCTAATTAAGTATACTTGTTTCAAATACCTTTGAGATATTTGATATATATCTGATAAGAACGGACAGCTTCATTTTGTTGCTTGGCATTAAAAGGGTTACTCCTCTTCATCCGGGATAAACACTGTGTAACGTGTGTGTGTGTGTGTGTAGGACGGAGAGGGCACCTTCAACCGGGCCAAACTGCTGAACGTGGGCTACGCTGAGGCCCTGAAGGAGTACGACTACGACTGCTTCGTCTTCAGCGACGTGGACCTGATCCCGCTCGATGACCGCAACACCTACCGTTGCTATGAGCAACCACATCACCTCTCCGTCTCCATGGACAAGTTCGGCTTCAGGTGAGACGCCAGCGGGGGGTGTTTTAGGCTTTACAACAACATTGTGTTGGTGAAGATAAAACTGAGATAAAACAATTTGGAACTGACTTTCACTGTACACTTGTGTTCATGTACTGTCCAGACGTGTTAAATCACTGCTCATTAATCATGTTTAGTTTATCGTGATATTGGTTTGAGGTGGTATCGCTCAGCACTAGGTAGTCTTTACGCATTAGGATGCATTTGGCTGACAACATTCCAGCATTTTGCAGTCCAGTTGGACGAGTTTCCATACACATTTACGGATGTGTGTCAGCTTACAAGCATACCTGAAGTGCGTCAGGTGAACGGACGTAAAGCCAGCAGGTCGTAACACACCCTGGTGCTCGTTGGGAGGCTCATCTTTCACACAGCGCCCGTTCTGCCGCCAGCAGAGCTGTAAACACACATAGATTTAAGTCTCAGTGTGACGTTTAAGCCCACAAGATAAGCTAGTTAATTTTCTAATTCACCATGTTTTGCCTGTATTTTATATTGCAAAAATGAGTTGCATATGATAAAAGTAAAGGCTTGAGCTTGTGCTCACTGCGGCAGCGTGTGTGTGATATCACATGTCCTGGTACATGTAGCAGCTGCAGGGTTGTGTCACCTCCACAGCTATCCGTTTCCACCTCAGAACTTTAACACAAAGACTGATGGGTGACCGAGGCCCAGCGTTTAGAGTCTAAATGTCGATTTTAGGAAACACCTTCTCTCTGCACATTTTTCAGTACTTCAGTGCAAAACTACGTATGTATGTCATGCATCTTGAGGGAAAAGTAAGAGAGAAAAAGACAGACGAAGGCCTCTAGTGGTCAGGAAGGGGAACTACAGCCATCACCAAGACGACAGGGTGGTGCTGCTTCTCCTGTGTTGTGTCCATTATCAGCTGCGTATCAGCTCCAGTGTCAACACCTTCTACTGAATTCTCACAGTTCCATAGAAGCACATTGCATTTACCAAAGAGGAATAAAAAGCTAAACCTCATCTTGTGATTACGACAAGGTATTTTGTGCATGAAAAGATCATGAAATTACAGAATCTGTTCTCCTAGTTACAAGGTTGAGTGTTGGAGTAGTTTGTCTTCAAATATCACATGGTTTTATTGTGTTATAACACACACATAGCTGTGTTTCAGTTTACAACACGGCCTGCTTGACATTCACATGTTGAGCCCATGTAACATTTTGTGTTGCGTGTCTCTTGTTACGCAGGTTGCCGTATAATCAGTATTTTGGCGGCGTTTCTGCACTGAGTAAAGATCAGTACCTGAAAATCAACGGCTTCCCCAACAACTACTGGGGCTGGGGAGGAGAAGACGATGACATTTACAACCGGTGAGGACAACAACAACAAAAAAAAACACACGCACATCATCGGGCCTCGTTCACCAATGCCCTCGTAAAAGTCTGTTCGTAAGGAAGGTCCTGCGTGGAATTTGTGGTGTGCTCCTAAACCACCAAACTGTTGGCAAAAAGATCATGTTTTTCTAAACTTAATTATTAGCTAACTTCAATATTTCTTCATACTTTTCATACACTGTGCATAAAAACAACAGGGCTGTGAATATGATTATAGAGACGGTGTTTTAATGGTAATAACATGTTAACAAACAGCTGATGAAGTTGACACCTTAACATTCTGTCTGAGACGAGAGGACCACATAAATCGGAGTTCTTGTCAAATAGTGAGCCTGCAGCAATGTCTGACTACTGTTCCTGACCCGAGTTCCTGCTAAATAGTGAGCCTGCCTCATTGTCTGACTACTGTTATTCACAGTTAAAGGGGCTACAACCTCATTAATAACCTGATTATAACCATTTACGAGGGGAGTCTTATTGTGAAGTGGAACCAGAAACATGAAGAAGACTCACTTTGGGGCTCCACAAATATTTCCTTCATTTCCATTCATTCTCAATTTAATAAGTTGAGCTCAAGTGATTTGAGACTAGCAGAAGGAGGTCACAGCTTGCAATTGCAATTAAAACATTTTGTGTTCTTTCTATTTCCTGAAGGGTAGTGTCTAAGGGAATGTCCATCTCTCGGCCCGACGGCGTCATCGGCAGGTGCAAAATGATTCGCCACGAGAGGGACCACATGAACGAGCCCAACCCTAAGAGGTAAAGCAAGAAAAATAAAACTCTCCATCAACGCTCACTTGTTGGACCTAAAATAATAAGCCGATCCCCGGTTTGCTTCAGGTTCGACCTCATCGCTCACACTCGCCAGACAATGGACAGCGACGGCATCAACTCGCTCACCTACACCGTGGTCAGTGTGGAGAAGGACAAGCTCTTCACCAGAATCGTGGTGGACGTTGGCAAGCCCTGAGCCCAGACCCACACTCACACGCCACTGGAGTCCGACTTCTGCAGCTCCAGTGCCCAAGATCAGATCTCGGACAGCGCAGAAGATGCACTATGTCAAATTACGTTTACACCAGGACCTTACTCCCAAAATGCTAACAGGACTCGTAGGAAAGCCCATTTGTTTCAGTTTCTAGAAGAGAAAGGACGTCAATTCGCGATTTTTCCTGTGGTAAGAAACCACAAACTGATGCATGGGGGTTTGGACTGAATTTGGTGAACACTTCACCTGGAAAAATGGGTTCTCACAATTTCTGCAGTGTAGCATTGGATTTTCTGGGTTCTACGACAAACTGCAAAGTTGCACCAATCTCCAGAGATCCCATACTGGATTCTAAGATAGCATTATAGACTGATTTTTCTCCACATCACTGTTGGAATGTGTTTTTTGGGGTTTTGGCTTGTGGATTCAATGTTTAAAACAGATTAACGAACTCCATTAGCTATGGTACGACATATTTTAACGAGGCGTCTCGTATGTTACTGTGCACTCTTGGAAGGCTCAGGGTTTAAAGAGTTCTGAAAAGTCCTGCCTGGAGCTTGTACAGATCCTGCTACAGGACTTCTGTAACCAGCACTCTGTACCCCTGTTCCTGTTTTTGTGCCTTATGACACATCAAGTGACCCTGCTCTTCCTCAAACACTTAACTACTCAGGGGTCAACTCACGACCAAACTGATGGGACCAGCAGGAAGCCGAGGCATTGTGGGTAAAAACTTTTCAAACCAAACTGGAAAGGCAAATCGTGGAAGTGATGAGGAAAACGTGACTTTTAGAAAGTGTTTTTGGGGAGCCTTAAATGTTCCAAGAGGAAGAAGTGAATATTTGTTGGTTCCTTTTAGTTAGGATGTGGAAATGGCTCAGCAAAAGAGCCGCTGATAAAAGCCATTAATGCCATTTTAATCTTGAATGTTCCGAGCACCTTGTGTGGCCTTACGCTGGAGTTTTTACAGCCCGACACTGTGGAATGCGGACCTCTTTGAGTCACGTTTGTAGAATTTTATTTTTATCTTTTTGTATTTCTGGAGTCTCAGGGACGAACTCCAACCGTATGCAAAACATGCAAAATCTAGGCTCTAGGCTCACACACAAAGGCCAGACTGACACTAAACTACTAAGCTGGGACTTTTGCACTCAAGATTTGAAGTAATAAAACAGCACTTTAGTTGCAATGTTCAGGTTATTTGCTCCATGAGAAACTGTAAGATTGTTGTTTTTGTGGAAGGTTTGTGTTTTGTACATTCACACATGTACACTGAGCTGTTTTTGGGAAAACTAAATAAAGTTTTTGGTTGGTGGCAGATGAATCTATCTTAGTGACTGTTGTTATTGTCAACTCATCCATCTCCTTTTAAAAAGTTACATCTATATGCTGCACATTGATTTTAACAGACTTATATGCCGTATGTTCATTTTAAAGATATAGTTTGGCCTTAAAATATATAAAAGTCAATAGAAATGTGTCATTATGCCTTAAACCGATCTATTCCTTCAAAATAACACCAAAATAAGCTTTCATTTTAAAGAAAAGTGTTCAGACGCCCCTTAGAGACGCCCGTTGTGCCCAAAACAGGGAATGACAGACGTAATGGAGACGCCCCCTAGTGGACAAAACAGAGAATGACAGACGTAATGGAGACGCCCCCTAGTGGACAAAACAGAGAATGACAGACGTAATGGAGACGCCCCCTAGTGGCCAAAATACAGAACGACAGACTGAATGGAGACGCCCCCTTGTGCACAAAACAGAGAATGACAGACGTAATGGAGACGCCCCCTTGTGCCCAAAACAGGGAACAACAGACGTAATGGAGACGCCCCCTGTGGACAAAACAGGGAACGACAGACTGAATGGAGACGCCCCCTAGTGGACAAAACAGAGAATGACAGATGTAATTGAGACGCTCCCTTGTGCCAAAACAGGGAACGACAGATGTAATGGAGACGCCCTGTAAAGTGCCGTCGGGACAATGTTGATTTCCCAAAAATGAGTTCGATGACTGATAAAGCCCAAGATAAAACCACAATGATGACTCTACAAAAGAGGATCCAGCCGAAGCTGAGCCGATGCAGCTGATCTTTTAGAGACATGGTCGAGGTCAGAGACATTAAAACTGTAAAAACATCGCTCTGTGTGTGTGTGTGTGTGTGATGCTTGCTCACTTTAACCTGGGCCTTTTTCTGCTGGAAACGTCTTGTTTTTCGCCCGGCTCGCCTCTACAGGGGAAAAGCCTCTATTCATCATCATCATCATCATCATCCTCACATCCTTCCTACGACCCTGAGAGCCTGTTCCCACGCAACGCCGCCTGCTCTAGGGCTCATAGGTAATGTAGTTGACAGGGGGAGAAAGATACCAGCATGGAGAGACCCAGAGTTAACAATCCATGTATCAGTTGTACATGTGTTTTTCAAATTAAAATCAAAATCCAAAAAGCCAATGTGTTCCATTAAAAATGAGAATTAAATACATGTGCATGTTCTATTTTTCCATTTTTCATTTGAGAGCAAAATGGGAAGTAATTCATTTGGGATTTTGTTTTTTCCCAAAAACAGGTGCATTTTGCGTTTTGCTTTAAATTTGGAAAATGGATGAAGTAAAAACACGTGGACTGTTCACATCAGAGATGCTTTAATGAAGTATTTTTGGGGCTCTTCTTTGAGAGACGCTGTGATTGTAAAGAGCTTCAGCACGCTCCATCCTTCATCACCAAAATGTCGCTTTTGGTTTGCCTGGACGATGAAAAAGGACAGAACATGAGAAGAGTTTTATTAACTTTATATCTAACAGCTGTGTTACTTATTAACTACAGGTCGCATTTTATGCATGTGTGTGTGTGTGTGTGTGTGTGTGACTCACAGTCTCTGCACACACAGCAAACACTCGTTGGCGTAGGTGTTCCCGTCCGAACCACAAACGGGAGCCATGTTCATGGGACAGGCCGGGATCGATGTCTGCTCAACACACGAGGGCTGACAAACACACACGAACACACACTTAAAGGAGACCCTCTACATGTCATCTCTTCACTAGAAACATGTAGCGTTCAGGCAGAACTACGCAACAATCTGATAAAAGTGGAAGGTACTGTACGTCCTACATGTGAGTTTGTCCCACACTTTCCTTTCTTAAACTATTTAGTTAACATTTCTTTTCATATTCAGTTTTTCAAACTTTTTACAATGTAATTTCCCAAACACAATGTCTACATTTGGTCCCGCTTATAGTCAGGAAGAAGAATGTGTACACACTTGTACAAACACACACACATTTAGACATGAAAGGAAAAGATGGTGCTGTTTCACAATAACACATTAAAGAAACAAATGCTGTGTACACAAGAACAGAAGGATGCTGTCGTTCATTCATAGATAAACACATCATAAAGTCATGCAATCTCTGCAAATATTTGTTGTTCCATTGTCCTCTTTTCTGGTGTATTACAATCTAACAAGACTCAAACACCGACCCCAGCACAAACATCAGATCAAAGAAGTTCCTCAACCTTGTTCCTGATATTTGAATATTTTAGGGAACTCACCTTCCTGCTGCCAGCAGACGTCACCTCCGAGCCTACGGCAAACAAAGGCTGTAGTTTAGAGAGAATCTCATCAATGCAACAGAGTGTGTGTGTGTGTGTGTGTGTGTGTGAGTGTGTGTGTACCTGCAACGAGAAAGATCAGGACGCAGAACACAAGCGCAGACATTGTGAGACGGTGTGTGTCACGCAGCACGAACACTGGACATATGACTGAGCAGCAGTGAGAACGTACGCACCTGTACACACTCACACACACACACCCCCTCGCTGATAAGCAACCTCACTGCACTGACACAAGCCATAATCAGAGGCTCTGGTTTAAAAACACACACTGACCATCGCTGGCTTACTTGCAAGGTGTATAACATGTTGTTGGAGATGCCATTTTTAACCGTTACAGTTCTGTGATGCTGCTGTAAAGGTAAGTTTAGTGTTTAAAGATGAAAATAACCCTCAGTGGACTTTGTACAAGTTCCCAGCTGCAGTCTTCACGTGTTTCTTCTGCTGCCACCTGCTGGACACACACGTTTCTGGTCATTCACTCATGCTGCCCTCTAAAGATCCCTTCATCTTGCGAGTCCCCGAGTATAATCCCATTGGGACTGTTCTGCAAACACGAAGAAGAGAAAAGTCTCCCCCTGCAGGCCGACAGTGAGTGTACAGATGCAAAGGCTCGTTTCTCCGTTCATCTTGGACAGTGTTACAGCAGTCTGTAACCAGCACCAATCACGCTCACTTGGGGAGTGTTTAACTGCTGTAAAGACATGAAGAAGTGAAGCATTCTGAGCGTGCGGTGGATCTTGGGTTTCCTCGTTTACCGGTATCGAGATCAGCACAGTAACCCCCGCATGGTGCATCCCTACATCAATAAATCTACTGTTATTACAGCCGCCCTTCATCGTCGTCGTCCAGCGCTCCAGCTTCAGCTCATTACTGAGGAAGAGAGATGGGCCTGAAAGGTGGGAATCATCTTCCCTCTGTATTCACATCTTCTCTTGATCAGCTTCACACCAGCACTCCACCAACTGCCTCTAATAAAAGCTCTACAGAATAAAGGTCGGAGAGAGGCTGGCGCTGATAAAGAGCAGGGTGTTCGGCTTCCGGGAGCTGATTAAAGATCCTTTCATCATCTTGATGATCTCAGAGCGCTGCTTCTACTCCTAGAAGCTCAACATGGGCAATAAGAGCATGTTTAAATACATTTACATGTGCGTGTGATGAGAAGGCTGATCTAAAAAGTCAGTACGATTCCTAAAACAGACACGTGTATGTATTTATTTATAACCACATAGATAAGTTCAGCTTAAACGTAAAGCTCAAAGCTCGTCCCAAATCCAGCCAGTATTTTGTATTTATAAAGCATTTTGCACATTTTTTAAAAAGTGACTCTGTGCACGAACATGTACTACAGCACATCTCGATGCAGAACAGAGTAATACCTCACCTCACCAGAACACACCGGAACTTAACTTGAACAAATCCCCTGAAAAGGCAACCCAGACCCTGTATAAACACAGCAGCTCCTCGTTAACAACACCGTCACATAGAAACACTCAGTGTTGAGAACTGGAACAAATCCTACCATTCGTACTGTGTTTATATCATTAATTTACAGTATTTTACGGATTAAACACTTGATTTTATGATATCTGTGATGTTGGTTATTTTACTTTTATGCGCTTGGTTTTAAACAGTCGTGAGTCTATGAGTGATTTTAATAGAATTCTGTTGTACTTTAGAAACAGACACATGTGGAAACAACGGAAGCCGAGGTATAACTGTATGATCAGATCTATCGAGTTGGGTACGTTTTTGGAAGTATTAAGTAACGTCATCTTTCATTCAAATATTACAGTGTGTATATATGTAAGAGCAGTGTGGCATCGTGGATATAAAAGCTTGCAGCGCTGCACAGAAAGAGGAGCTGACACCAGTCCATCTGTGGTAAAGTTGATTCAGAGCAGCAGCAATCAGCAGCAAAAGACAGCGTTTTCTGACAGGATTTGTGTCAGTGGATGATCAGCTTTACCTCCCGACCCTTTAATCAGGCCCTGATTGATGTGGGAGCAGGAGGGAGGGGAGGGGAGGGGAGAGGTGGGCTGATTGTTTTCACTCTCCCCTCCCGTCTTTCACTCCCATCTGTAGAGACTATTTGAGGGAGTGGGTTCGGAGTGGGCAGTGAGGAGCCCCACCACCAGCACCACCGGCAGCAGTGTTAATCATTACCACGCTTCACGTACTTAGTACCGGAGCGTGGAGTTTGGATTCTGCCCTCGCTGCAGATAAACACAACTGGAAGACTCTCTCCTCTTTCTCTCTCTCTTTCTCCTGCTCTCCTTCTAACTTGTTCTGCTTCTAAGCTCAACTCGACGCTGCTCCCGGACCGAGACCATGTCCCTCCTGCTGCTGCTGCTGCCGCTGCTGCTTGGCACGCTCACCTCTTTTAGCGCAGCTACGCAAGGTAAGAGACTCTTATTCTGTAGATTTTCCTGGGAAAAGAGGGCAGAGCAAAATGAAAGACAGAAAGAGATTGAGTGGGTTCACTTTAAACTGAGATCAAGTTTATTCTTTAAAGGATGGTGGTGAAATTTGGAGAAAAGCAGGACGAGACATATATAAGCCTGTCTTCATTTCTCATTATACTTTAACGTTCATATTTTTATACTGTCACATGTTTCGTGGTTACCGTCCAGGGTACTAATATACATTTTTGATTCTCTGATTTCTACAAAGTAAGAATTCTTGCAGAAGTAGGAAAGTTGAGATGAATTGGTAAATGACACGATAAAGTACACGTGTCAATTTCATTCATTCTATGCCCACATTCAGTTAATGATTGAATAATCAGTGAAAGTAAAAGGCATCTATGTGGTAACGTGAAACAGTAACGCACTTTTCCGACCAGAGTTTGTTAAAGTGCTACATAAAGCCTCATGGGGTGATATGATGTCAGAAATCAGTGCTGAGGATGTGGAGTCATGATGCAATCTCAAAGTGACACGTCAGTATTGACGAGGTTGGACTGTCGCCTCTAATCGTTCAGTCCGTCTATAAAAGCTTTTTACTAATGACTTCCACGTGGACGAGAGAAAATTCGACAGATATCACAGGGCGACACAATAACACAGCTGTGTATTTTATTTCATTGTGTAACCTCTGACTCACTGGATCAAATGCCAAATAAAATGTTCAAGATGGAACTGTAGTTCATGTCCCACTCTTGACAGTGAGTGTTAACGGACTCTTCCTGCGCTATCTGAGACGCACCCAGAGCTGGAGGAGATACACGTACGTTACAACACGAGTCCCGAGGATTTTGCTCATCAAAGTCATTCACTTCATAATCTAACGCTTCATTTTATCTGCATTTCAGCTGAAATTGGTCAGATGTTTAGCTCAAGTTTCCTTGTCACGATTTGACGCGCGTCTTCCTGCGTGCTTCTAAACTCCCAGATCAGCGTGTGAGTAAACCCAAAGCGGCCTGAGTAAACCTCCCCCACTGACCTGTGCTGTTTTTTCAGCTGCCAGCGCGGGCCCCAGGCTGGACGACAGGCGACTTTACCGCTTCGGCTACGCGGCAGAGCTGGGCTTGAACCGGCCCAGAGCCTCCGGCAGCAGCAGCGTCGGCTTCCGGATCTCCGGCGAGGTGGACGTCGGCCTGGCCTGGAGGAACCCGGACAACCAGGACGAGCAGCTGCTGCGAATTGAGGTGGGGGCAAAAGTCAAGAGCAAAAAGCGAAATTCCGAATTCTAAATAAGTACTAACAGTAATAAACACCGCTTATCTCACATTCTTTCCATCTCAGATCTCCAACGTCGAGATCCAGAACGTGGGCCGGCGCTCGCGCAAAAACAACGTGCTCCACGGCGTCACGGCAGAGAGCATGCTGGGAAGGCATGAGTTTGAGGCGCTGCAGAGACCTTTCGTGCTGCTGTGGAGGATGGGCAAGGTGAGCAAACACAAGTGACGAGGGCTGGGCGATACGACCTCACATCAATATCACGATTAATCGCCCAGCCCTTCAGCTGACCAACGCAAAGTGCTCATTTAGGCAGATGAACTGTAATGAATAGCGTAAGCGAGTTAAGCAAGGTGCTGGTGTGTGAACTGTGCCCAGGTGAGGAGTCTGTACACACACAAGGCGGAGTCTGCGACCATCAGGAACCTGAAAAGGGGCGTGGCCAGTATGCTGATGATGCAGCTCAAATCGGGCAAAGTGGTGGAGGTGAACGCATATTAACAGGACGTATTATTAAACATGTATAATAACGCACCACTTGGACGATGTAATGTTGATAGAAGAGGAAGATTAACGTGTGTGTGTGTGTGTGTGTGTAGGCGGACGCTTCCGGAAAATGCCTTGTCGAGTACAAAGCCACTAAAGGTCAGGTGATCCGCACCAAACATCTGGACAGCTGCAAATCCCAGGAGACAGGATTCACCACTCACAGCCAGGTTAGAACACACACACACACACACACACACACACACACACAGTAAGACCTCAAACCGCTGCAACACACAAGTGCATTATGGGTAGAGAATCTAGATTAATACATCAATTAAATGATCAACGAGCCCAGAGCATTGATCCAAATGAAAACACTGATCAGACCTCATACATATTAGGAGTCGAGCGATACTGGTTCTTCAGGGCCGATATTGATACCAATTATTCACACCCGAAATGCAAAAAAAGAGAGAAGGAAATCTGTCAAAATTTAGAATTTCACAAACCCCAAGCTCAGATGACACTCTTCTCCTTCTCGGGGCTTCACGCTGTGCTCGTATGTTGACAACAAGGCTTCAGCGTCGACTGGCTATTACTCGTGCAAGATATAGCCAGTCAGGGAGTGTTGTGGGCAGGACAGGAAATGAAGCAGTGAGTCGAGAGCAAACTGCACTGAGAGAAGAGACGGCAGTGGAGCCAGAGTAGCTCACCTTGTAATTACTTCCTTGTAATCTCATGCTGAAAATCAGCAAAATACCTAATATCGGCCCCTGATATTCAGCCGGTGATAACTGGTCAACCCTAAATACATACTGTGCCAGAGCGTTCGCAGTGTAACACATTCTGAGTTCTGCTCAGGATTAAGGCAGAAATATAACGCCAGAGTTATTCTCTGTGCCTACATCCACCTTGAACCATCAACTAATCCATCAACGCATATTGCTGTAAACAGTGGCTTTTGCTGCACCACCAAATAAACCAAACAAGCCTCTTTCATTTCCTCATCCGATACATCACATCACATCACATATCACACTGCCCTAACACGAGACCGGCTCATATCCATGGCGCACTTACTATAACTGTAGAATGACGTTCTTACTGTCTCTCCCCCTCTCAGGTCTTGGGCGTGAGCGACAAGGCCACTTCACAAACCGTCATCACCCTGGAAGACGGCTTCATCAAATCCGCCGTTGCCGAGGAAACCCACGTCCTGTCCGTCAACTCTCGTAGCACCACCGCTGCTAAAGTTCTGTCCAGGTAAGAGAGAGAGAACAAGCAGTTTGATGAGAAATCAGGGACAGCCATAAATGTTTCCCCTCTTTTGTAGAATATCCTCCAGCCCCTCTTTCTCCTCCCCCACGTCACCTTAAAACGTGGCGTTAAAACGCACCCAGCTCCGAGAGAGCAAACACTAAAACCAACGCTGAGGTGTGTTGTTGATGCTCTGGTCTCCCAGGCAGTCCCTGTCTCTGAAGGAGGTGAGGTCGGGGCCGGCAGAAGCGGCGGGTAAAGACGCGGCCGGCGTGGTGAAGAGTCTGGACCCCAAGCTCTTCTCTGTGGGAGTGGTGCTGGAGAAAGGGAAGAGGATCTGTAAGGGCTGTCCCACTGTAAGTCTGTGTCGATATCAGTGAGTCAGTGGGAGCGCGGGACGAGAAACAGTAACTGCTGAAATAATCTCAGGTCTGACTTTTCAACTCCTTTACTCTGTCTTCGTGCAGCTGATGGACACGTGGAAGGCGGTTGGCTCTCAGCTGCAGCCGGACTCTCTGTCAAAAGCCTCGGCGCCGCGCGGCTTCCTCACGCTCATCCACGCACTCCGTACGGCCGGCAAGGACGAGATCCTGCTGCTGCTGCGCAACTCGAGCAAAGCAGTGCTGTAAGAACACACACACAGACACGCACGCTTTTTGTACTATTCCAATTTAGTTTACAACGTGAAGGCTTACCCACAAAATGAACGTTTCCACCTCATCCTAAGATCATTTAGAAAGTGAAACAGCATGTGTGAAGTGCTTTGTGACGACGTCTGTTGTAAAACTGAAACTGAAGTGAATAAATAAAGACTTACATTTTGAACTAAATGATTATTATTTTAAAACGAAGACCCTGTGCAGCAGGCGCGGCCAATTCCGGTCCATCACACGTTCACACCTGCTCTCAGGTAGATGCTTTGGAGATGATGTGGTACTGACCTCTGCTCCTCTCTCTCTCTCTCTCTGTAAGTCCTCAGCTGGTGGACGCGGTGACCTCGGCTCAGACGGCCGCCTCGCTCTCGGCCATGCTGGAGTTCCTGGACTTCAGTAAGGAGGAGGGGATGATGCTCCAGGAGCGCTTCCTTTACGCCTGCGGCTTCGCCTCGCACCCCACCGAGAGCATGCTACAGGATCTGCTGGTCAGAACACACACACACAAACACGTTATTATAAAATGTGTAAAATGATTTCTGAACATTTGTGTGCATTGTGGATTTTTCCAGTTATAAAACAATGATGTGTGAACATTACGACTGGTGTGTGTGTGTGTGTGTGTAGGACATCTCTAAGGGGAAGATCGGCAGCACGGAGATTAAGGAGTCAGTGGTGATCATTATGGGAGCTCTGGTCAGAAAACTGTGCCAAAAGGGAGGGTGTGATTTACCGGTCAGTCCTCAGTCTCAAAGTGATTTGGACGTACAGTATGTTACTGTAATTGTACGTTCACAGCCGTTGTTTACAGGGTGAAAGGAAAGTGAATGGTGAGCAGTAAAGCCACATTTTGGGATTTGGCAGGCGGTCGTGGCGGTGAAGCAGCTGATCTTGTCGGGGCCAGACAGCACGCAAGACGAGGCGGGGGTGCTGATGTACCTGCTGGCGGTGAAGAACTCGCTGCTGCCCGAGGCCGTGCCGCTCCTGAGCCGCTTCGCCGAGTCCGAGGTGGGAGCCTTCAGCACCGTCGCCATCACCGCGCTGCAGAGATACCAACCACACCTCATCACGCAGGAGGTCAGTGAACGGAACACACTCCTTATTCTCTGCAGGAACCCACGGAATTATGTTCAAATTGAGCTTGACTAACCGTCCCTTTAAACACTGCTCCGGTTCGGCAGGTGAAGAAGGCTCTGAACCGCGTGTACCACCAGAACCGGCGCGTGTACGAGAAGAACGTGAGGTCGGCGGCGGCCGACGTGATCCTGAGCAGCGAGCCGTCGCACGCCGAGGTGAAGAACCTGCTGCTCTCCATTGGACACCTGCCCCACGAGATGAACAAGTACATGCTGTCCAAAGTGCAGGACATCCTGCGATTCCAGATGCCGGCCAGGTCAGAACCACGAGCCCATTTTAGACCCTTGTACAGCCATTAACGTGTGTCTGGTGCACCTGAAAAAAACTAGAAAATGGATTTGTGTGTTGGAAAAAATATGTGCACTACGAGAGCAACAAAACAGATTCAACCGTTCATTAATGGTCATGGAGTGTGGTTTCGTCCAGACCTAAAGCCTGTAAACCTGTAAAGCTTCACATGTGCTGCTATATTCATTTCAAAGTGAAATATCACTACTCCATTATGCAGTAAAATGATTCAGGAGGTGATGAAGGACATGGTCGTTCACAACTACGACCGCTTCTCCAAGTCGGGCTCGTCCTCTGCCTACTCGGGCTACATGACGCGTAAGTCAACACCACTCTCACCTACGCAAAGCTGTTTCCAACACGTCACATTCTGCAGAAACCCATGCATGATCCTCCTCATTCGTAACGAGACACACGAGTGATAATAATGAGCAACTTGTTTATTATAATAACATAATAAAGAGGAAGTTTCTCCTGATATTCAGATGTTAAGTTACAATGAGTGACGTTAACTGGAAGTTTTCTTGACCTGGTGGAAACAGGCTTCTACTCTCCCACCTCTGAGTTACTGTTCCCCCCCCCCCCCCGTCAATGAGTTTACCTCGTCTTCCCTGCAGGAGGCGCCGACGTGACCACCACCTACAGCCTGGACATCCTGTACTCGGGCTCGGGCATCATGAGGAGGAGCAACATGAACATCTACGGTCAGAGCGGAGACGCGGCTCTGCTGCACGGCCTGCAGGTAGTTACTCCAGCATCGCTGCTCACAGACTCACTCTCTCATTTTTGGGATGTACTAGTGTTTTAATAACAGATTATAATGTGCGATTATAAAGCACCTCTGAGGTTTTCTGAAATGTAACTTCGAGACTGTACGCATGTTTACCGCCCAGGTCGCCATCGAGGCTCAGGGTCTGGAGTCGTTGATCGCCGCCACGGCCGACGAGGGCGAGGAGGAGCTGGAGTCGTTCGCCGGCATGTCAGCGCTCCTGATGGACGTGCAGCTGCGACCCGTCACCTTCTTCAAGGGCTACAGCGACCTCATGTCCAAAATGTTCTCCATGTCCGGCGACCCCATCAACGTAGTCAAGGGTCTCATCCTGCTTACTGACCACTCCCAGGTCTCAAACACACACAAAATCATGTCATCATCAAAACCCCAAATTGTCTTTCTCCAATACTCATTTCCAAAACCAAGACTGTAACTGATGCTGGAGGTGGTAAATAAAAATAAAAAGAGCAAAAATCTCAAAAGAAGACGACGAACCCACTTACTAGAGCTGGGCGACATGACTTCAAATTAATATCACAATGAATTGAACATTTCATCCTGATTAAAAATAAATCAACATATATTTTATTTGAACACACACACTTATATTTCAAACATAATCTAAAAAGAAATAAAAATCTGATTGCTCACCGTCTACGTCTCTCCTCGTCCCTCTCAGGCCATCCCTCTCCAGTCGGGTCTGAGGGTCGCGGTGGAATTCCAGGGAGGTCTGGCCATCGACATTTCCGGCGGAATGGAGTTCAGCTTGTGGTACCGCGAGTCCAAAACCAGCGTCAACAACAGGTACGCGGCAACGATCCCTCTCGATTTACTCCCGTGACATGCTCCCAAAACCTCGAGCGGGCCGTACGGGCAGCTGTGGGCAGAACAGAGCTCCGGAGGCTTATGGGAGATGCCCCGAGCTCTCCTCTTGATCTGGTTGGCGTATCAGGTGCCACTCGAGGAATGCCAGCGACGCCAGCTAAGTGTGAGCCAGGAAACAAGCGCATTGGCAGACAGGTGAGGTAGCGGCTTCCAAATTTAACCCAACCTTGGCAAACCAAGACTGAGGGAAAACCACGGCAATTTGGTCAAAGACTAGAGCTGGACGATAACTTTTCCACTAACTGCCCAGACCAACAACGAGTATTAACAAGTTGTGAGGTTAAAGGGCTGGCTGTTTTTATTCAGCTGATACCAGGACAGGCAGGGACAGGTGTGTGATTCAGGGAAAGCTGCTCTACCTCTTTTGCCCCCCACTCACGTCAGAGACGTGTACTATGTATAGATTAAAACAAACCACAGACGTCCCATTGTCAAGTCCACTTATCGCTATCGTGGTTTACGCTGGTAAAACGCCTACCAACCAAGCACAAGGGTCCTGGTTGCTTCAGAAACCCTAGAAGTGGGGATGACGACGTCCATGTTGGGGATAATGATCTACATTCACCAAGATAATATTTTCATAGGAAGTTGCTCAGAATAGTCTGTCAGATTCATGATCATGGTCTTGAGATTCTAAACAGATGCCGAAAATGACTTTTCACAGCCAATATAAAAGGTGTAACGGTGTAAAAGGTGTTCCTCCGCCACAGCAAGCGTCCCTCTGTCTTTTCGCAGGGGAGCTCTGGTGGTGGTGGGCAACGTGACAGTGGACACCGAGTTCCTGAGCGCTGGGATGGAGGTGAGCTTTGAGATGGAGGCTGCGCTTGACTTCATCACTACCGTCCAGTTCTCAGAGTATCCCTTCCTCGTCTGCATGCAGATGGACAAAACTACCTTCCCGTTCAGGTGCGCATCACACTTACACACTCGAGCTGAATAAACCTTCTTTTTTTTATGAGCAATGTGAGGACAATAAGTGATCATACTGTCCTGTCCATACTTGGGCCTGCAGGGAGACGGTGTCTAAAATGGAGAAGGTTCCGTCCAGAGAGCCGGTGACCTGGCGCAGGAGCAGAGAGCATCTAGTCCCGGGCTCGGAGTTCCCTCTGCATCAGGAAAACTCCAACATGTGCAAGAAAGTGTTTGAGAGCGACTGGTAAAAGCAGAGACCAAGCAAAATGGGTTGGGTCGGACTGACCATGTATTTCCCCCAAACATAGTGACTGTAAGGTGCCTTTTAAAAAATACTATTCATGACCCCATTGTTTAATGCTGATGCTGAGTGTACTGAGAGGACTAATGTATTATAGCAGATCCACGACAAGTTAACTTATGTCAATGTACTTTAAAGGTACGTTCATTTATACTTCTAGTAAAAATGCACCATGGATTAGGCACAAGAGAAAATATACACAGGCTACCTAAAATGAACACATCAAAATTCCATGGTACATATCTATAGAACCTGACAGTTGGAAAAGACAGTTTCACATGAATAATCAACATAGATTTGTTTCCCAGTTCCAATCCCACATTGTTCAGCGTGAACCAACAAAAGTGAAGTCAGCGGTCATAACTGGTGTCATTTTAGAACGTGTTGAAGCGGAAAGCAGGCTGTAAAGCTTAATGCTATCGTGTTATTTATTTGTCTCGACACATTACATGCAACTTACGCAGCCGAGAAAGAACAGATGTTCCCCACACCAGATGTTTACATGTGCTGACGGACTCAGCGCAGTCTTTCTGTTGTTGTTAAGAGACAATCAGCATTTTATTTAGAGATTGGTGCCTTGTAAGCTGTATGTTTCATCTTTTTTATGGGTGTAAATATTATTTGTGGGCAAATTTTCAAAAATGTGAGGTGAATAAAGAGACAACGGAAGTGATTTTAAATGACAGTATTTTGCCTCCTTGCGTTTAGTTAGAACAGTGGGCCTCATTCACCAATATCTTCATAAGTGTTTTTAATTCAAAGATAAAACGGTTAAAAGATAAGATCTTCAAACCACATATTACACATTTTGCAAATCTTACATATGAATGTTAGAATCTTAATGAAAACGGTGCAAGCGGGTTTTAAGACGAGTTGATGAATGAAGCCCAATATTTCTTCAGGTATATATAAAAGATGGAATATTACACTACAACTACACAATACTATACCAATATTTCTCAGGGTTCAGGTATATATAAAAGATGGAATATTACACTACAACTACACAATACTATACCAATATTTCTCAGCGTTCAGGTATATATAAAAGATGGAATATTACACTACAACTACACAATACTATACCAATATTTCTCAAGGTTCAGGTATATATAAAAGATGGAATATTACACTATAACTACACAATACAATACCAATATTTCTCAGGGTTCAGGTATATATAAAAGATGGAATATTACACTATAACTACACAATACAATACCAATATTTCTCAGCGTTCAGGTATATATAAAAGATGGAATATTACACTATAACTACACAATACAATACCAATATTTCTCAGCGTTCAGGTATATATAAAAGATGGAATATTACACTATAACTACACAATACAATACCAATATTTCTCAGCGTTCAGGTATATATAAAAGATGGAATATTACACTATAACTACACAATACAATACCAATATTTCTCAGCGTTCAGGTATATATAAAAGATGGAATATTACACTATAACTACACAATACAATACCAATATTTCTCAGCGTTCAGGTATATATAAAAGATGGAATATTACACTATAACTACATAATAGAATACTAATATTTCTCAGGGTTCAGGTATATATAAAAGATGGAATATTACACTATAACTACATAATAGAATACTAATATTTCTCAGGTTTCAGGTATATATAAAAGATGGAATATTACGCTATAACTACACAATACAATACCAATAATTCTCAGCGTTCAGGTATATATAAAAGATGGAATATTACACTATAACTACATAATAGAATACCAATATTTCTCAGGTTTCAGGTACATGTGTTAAAATGGACACAAACTGTATCATATTCTTACACATTACTGGATGAGTTTTCCTGTGTTAATTTTCACTGTGTTAACACTTTTGACACTAAAAAGTATCAAGAAAGGTAACACAGATGTGTAAACATGTATAATATTATGGTTACACATATTGTGGTAAATGCTGTCAACAAATGCACATGTTGCACATTTTAAGCACATTTTACTACACATAACGATGTGCAAAACACTACTTTATTAAGCATTAACACAAAATGTGTAAACTTAAGTGCTACACATGATTTGTGTAATTTTTCTACACATTCGTTCTAAGAGTGTATATAAAAATTCCTGAATATTACTCCACAGCTACACAACATCATACTAATATTTCTCAGATTTCAGGTATATAAAAGGACGGAATTACAGTGTTACCACATAATGGAAAACTAATATTTATCAGGTTTCAGGCATATTTAAAAACTATGGCATATTTGAGTTTAGCAGTTATTAAAATTGTGTTAAGTTAGTGTTTATTCATTGTTAAGCAAATGATCGTTTTCTACATACCCGAGTCCTTCAGGTGATCTTCAACAGCCAAAACTTCGGGGTTTTCAGTGATATTTCCAACTGTAAAAATCGTCCAAGCTAACTGTAAAACTGTTTTGTCCATTAAACAGAGTTGCATGACTGAGAAGTGCTTTTGATATCAAAAAATTTGCGCTTAAATTTCTTAATGAGGCTCAGACGCTTTTTGCGTAAATCTCACCTGAGGCGATTTTAGTTCGGCTTAACATGACCTCCTTTGCAAACGCTGAGGTTCAAAAACATATTTAAACTTTACTTTTATCCAAAACGTCCTTATGCACAAACTTGATGACGGGAAACCTCCCTCAAAAACGTTTTTAAAAGGGTTGAAACATCTAGGATTTTTGTTCAAATTCGTCGCGTCTTGAAAAATCCGCTCCAGTCCTGCTCTCGCGAGAACAGCTTGACAAGTCTCGTCACCGGAGCTCGCTTCGTGGCAGGGCTCTCGCGCACATTCCCAGCTGAGCGCGCGTGTCTGTCAGGGGCGCCGCTGCCATGGCGACGGCGTCAACATGGCGTCAACATGGCGATCGTCTGTCACGCCGGTAAATCGCGCGCGAGCCGCAACAGCTTTAGCGCCGGTTTAACGGCGACCTTTAACGCGTCACGCAAAAGCCCGTGGCACACCGAATTCTCTTTTATGACAAGACTTTACACTGACGATTACTGGCTTCACAGCATCGAACAAGGGGACGGTCAGTGGTGGGCAGAGTGCTGAAAATAGTAACTTGAGATGTTGACTTGAGTAAAAGTAAAAGTCCCCATGTGAAAAACCTACTCAAGTTAGAGTAAAAAGTGCATTGTTATTAAGTTACTCAAGTTACATTTCACCTGGAAATATTTCAAGCACACAAGTCAGTGATAAATAACAGAAAAACAGCACTTTCCTCTATTTTTGAAATCAATGGCATCATAGCCTCCAATCTGCCACCAAGAGACTGTGTAACAGCTTCATACCACGAGCCATCAGGACTCTGAACGCACATTAATATCAGAGCTCTCTTAAAATACCTCGGACTACCTCACACCTGCACTTTACATACCTACTGTCTACTGTCTACATCAGGCACGCTCAGATGCACTAGAGTTAATACAACAACTGTAAATTCTCCTTTCTTCCAACGATGTCTTCAATTCTACATCTAACCTGTGCAGTATAATAATCATGTGCAATATCAGTCATTAAGGTTTACACCCCCACCTTCAATAGTACTGGCGTCTTGTGTATTTATTGTTCTATTTATTGTGATTGTTTTGTATTGTGATGCTCTTGCACTCCATCTGTTATAAGCTGCTGAGATGATGATGCTGCCAATGTGCCTTAAAAACATACACTAAGCAATACTTGTTTAATAAATAATAATTTTTTTTGCTTTTAATTCTGAATTTGACATTTAACCAATTAGCCAATATGATCATATGAAATTTAGTTAACCTTTATAGCAAACAACAAACTTGAAAGAGTGTTTTGCTTGCTGTATATTAACATTCTCTGATGCTGAAATGCATGTAGTAAAAAGTCAGAAGTCAAAAGAATCGCAAGACAAGTTTGATGGAATGAAATTAGAAATTTGTCACTGTGAACAGCACAGTACAGCACACAGTGCACCACAACCAGATGTGACCTCTACATTTGATCCATCCGTTAAGGAGCAGTGGGCAGTTTTTTAAGGGAAGCGGTGGTATCCTTACTGGTCTGGGATTCAAACTGGCGATTTTCTGATCACGTGACGAACGCCCTACTTGTTACGCCAACAACTGTCCCCTTAGATGTCTATATAGAATATAGAAAAAACATCTCTACAATGCCAAAAAATCAGTGGGTCACAAAATGTGATGGCAACAGAAATCTGCAACGCCGAATAAAGGAGAAGATTCTTATTTAGTTTCCTTAAGAAGCAGGACAAAGACTTTTGGATACAAACAATGACATATACAACTGATAGGTATGTGAATAAATTTATAAACTATAAAGGTAAAGATTTAAAAAATCAACACCCTGAAACTTAGATTTAAATTTGAGATAACTTCATGAAATCCCACACTGCAATACAGTAATTAATATCATCATTTAAAGGAGTAAATCACACTGATTCAACGATCTAGTGCCTGCAGATATCAAGTCTGTTATAATACAATTTCCATTTGATTTATTTCAGCAGTTTTTACGATCGATGTGAGATGATGTCATATCCACTTCCATTCATATCAAACCACAAAAAGCAAGTAAAAACTCACTTGACATTTTCATTCTTGAGTTCAACCAGAGATCTGAATGAAATGGAAAAAAAACAATAAACCTCATGGTAAATAAAAACTGACATTACAATAAGTATGATGTCTGACTGCCGTTTTCATGCTTGTTCTGACGCTTTGGGCTCGTTGATCGCTGAATTGATGTATCGTTACATGCCTAGTTGAGGGCCTTTTTAAAAGTTTCTTTCTGGATTCCCAGTCTTACATTTCTCACGCACCTGCACCAACACCACCTTTGCTCTCTAAGAAATCCGCTTTCTAATAAAGCCAACCGGTCGGCCCGCGTTCAGGACGCTCGCAAACACAGATATCTGCATTCCTGAAGAGGACAGGCTCCATCTGGCCATGTTATCACTGTACAAAAATAGATTTATAGCGTGATTACAGACAGCGGCTCAGCTGTCAAGGCGAAAGCACTCAGCGGAATAACATTGGACAAGGTCACGGTGATCGGTGGTGGAGAGCGTTATGAAAACCTCGATAACAAGCATTCATTTCATTTTCAGCGTAAGCAGGAGAATAATTTGCATCCGAAAAGCCACTTTTTCCTGAAGACTGTAAGATTTGCTTCTAGGTAAGAACAGGGTCTATAACTGCTGAAGAGCAAATGTTACAGCATACAGAGTTGTGCAGAATATTAGCTTTTTGATATTTTATACAATTTAAACAGTTTCTAACTAACTTTAAGGTCATTAAGGCCCAATGTTTGTAAAGTTTTCTGATTTTAACTTCTGGATTCAATGTGATGTAGCCATTATTAATTATCATTATGTGAAATTCGGTGAACCCTTATTTAGTTCAACTTTATGCCTCAATTTCCCAGTCGGGGATTAAGCTTAGTCCTAGACCAGCTTTGCATTTGAGTTGTAAATTTCCATTGATACTACAATTTAGTCCAAGACTAGGCTTAGTCCATGAGCAAGAAAGCAGCCCTGTGACTAACAACAAACCCAGGAGAGCGTTACGCCTGCTGTATAATAAGACTTTCTGATGGTAAATGCATGCTCAAAACCAGCTTCACAGTCAGCTTTTAGTGCAGGACGCTGAGAAGCAAAACGACACATGGGGGGATTTTTGATAAAACCAAAGGAAACTGAAGGAAGAGAGAAGCAGAAATTAGGACACGGTGAGGTTTGTAAAGTAGTGTAGTGGTTAGTGAGTTGGCCCCGTGGTCGCTGGTTGAACAAGGTCCCCAAGCACTGCTCTTCAAACTAAAGCCGGCCACTTCTCATTCACGAACGCAGAGCTTGCATGTGGTTGTGGTGCAGAAATAATCCCTGACTTTCAACTCAAATGAATCTAGACCCACCTCGTGAGACAGAAGATGAAGGCAATGCCAGCGGCGGGTTGTTTAAATCTGTTTAATGTGCGGTAACAGGAAGTGAAAGCAGGAACAGGGGAGAACAAATATGAATCTAACCAAACAACAACTTTCAAACAGCGTTGTATATGTACAGCATGTCTAGAAAAGAACACATTCTTTAAACCTGACCTTTCAGCTTTAACCACACACACACACACACACGTTAAACTGGCATTTTCTTGCTACAGATGCACCACCTTTAACCAACACACACACACACGTTCCACAGATAGGAGCATTCACTTTCTCATGATCTGAAGTTTCTCTTCATCTGTGTCAACAACACAGTAAAAACTCCAGCTGAACACACAAACACACACACACACTCTCATACGCCTGGTCGGACCTGTATGTATGTGCGCGTTGGCCCACTTTGCATGCTGAGCAGGAAGGGCAGACAGGAAGTGGTGTAGGCAGCTTCCTCCCGAGTGTTGGTTTTAACGGAAGAGTTGACGTGAGATACGGCGTTTAACACAAACAAACACACACACACACACACACACACTCATACACACAGCACCTGCACAGACCTGTAGAGAGAAAGAGAAAGAAAGAGAGAGTCACGATTTTCTCATTGCGTACAAGAAGTCGGCTCTCGTGTGTGTATGTTTTTATGCATTGTGGGGACCTTTCGGGGCCGTTTTGTCCCCTAAAATCGCTTGCGTTGGTGCTTTATGGCTTTGTGGGGTCATTTGAGAGGTCCCCATGAGGAGAAATGACTTTATGGAAGTTGTGCTTGTTTTATTTGAGAAACTAAACGAGGTAAAAGATGTGCTGCTGAGGTCAGTGTTATGTGTAGAATGATATATATCTAGTCATTACAGGAGTCTATGGAAAAACCTCACAAACATAGCAATACACGACTGTGAGAGTGTACGTGTGTGTGTGTATGTGAGGGAGTGTGAGACTATGTGTGTGAGGGTGTGTGAGGGTGTGTGTTCATGTATTTATCGCATTGTAGGGACCTTTTTGTCCACTACAATCACTTTTATCTGTTTTTTTGGGTTTTGTGGGGACATTTGAGAGGTCCCCATGAGGAGAAATGACTTTATAGGAAATGTGCTTGTTTTATTTGAGAAACTAAAAGAGGTAAAAGATGTGCTTTTGGTTACTGAGGTTAAGGTTAGGGTCAGGATTAGGTGTAGGTGTAGAATTATATACATCTAGTCATTATGGGAGTCTATGGAAGGACCTCACAAAGATAGTAATGCAAGACCGTGCGTGTATGTGTGGGTGTGGGTGTGCGTAAGGGTGTGCGTGAGAGGGTGTCCAGTCACACACCAAAGCTCCGCCCCACACACACACACACACACACGCACGCACGCACACACCCCACTATTAACCAGGGAGAGACAATACTGTTGAGCTACTGTACTGTGGAGAGGCAAATCCAGTGTCTCTCTCTCTCTCTCATCCCCCTTTCATTCACACACTCCTCTCTCTCTCATCCCCCTTTCAGTCTCCTCTCTTTCTATCCCCCCTTTCTCTCACACCCTCTCATTCTCTGCCACTCTTTTCTCTCTCTCTCTCTCCCACTACAAAGGCTCTCCCTATACGTTTCTCTTTCACTCCCTCCCTCCACTTGCAGAAGCTCATTCTTCCACTATTCTTTCTTTCTTTCTTTCTCTCTCTCTCTCTCACACACACACACACACACTATCGCTCTTTCTCTTTTTCTGACACTGACACTTTTTCCCTCTATTGAATCTTTCTCTTCTCTCTCTCCCTCCTTCTCTCACTTCTACCTCTTACATGATCTCATTCTTCCACTATTCTCTCTCTCTCTCTCTCTCTCTCACACACACACTCACACACACATACACTCACTCACATTATTGCTCCTTCTCTTTTTCTGACACTCCCTGCTCTCTCTGTCTCTTGCTCTCTTTCATTCTCCATTTTTCACTTTCTTTCTGTCTTTCTCTCTCTCTGTCTTTCTGGCACTTCATCTTTTTCAGTTTATCTAGCGCTCCCCGGTTCTCTCTCTTTTCTCTCTCATTCTCTCTCTATATACAGTGTTGAGCCTTGCTGCTGCTGCTGCTAGTGTGTGTGATGGGTTTTAGCAGCTGTCATTCTCCTGCCTCAGCACAACAAATGCTTTATATCTTGTGACCTTTACACACACACTTCCATTCACACACCCCTGCTCTCTCTCACTCAGCCCAATCACTAGCTCTCTAAGCCTCCTCACTGCCACACACACACACACAAACCTTCCACATGCCTTTACTACATTGCTCATACAGTACGTCTGCACACACACACACACACACACACACTTCTCTACTTACAGCCCCAACCGAGAGCGAGAGAGATTCTGTTGTCTGAAGCCTTCACACGTTATCTTTTAGTACAATCGTTTCTGACAAAACACACACACACACACACACACACTTTTTCACATTCAGCAAACTGTTCCAAAAATGAAACCACAAAATGTTTACAGCCTCTACCTCTCTCTGACACATTTTTGCCATCTTCTCATTTCACACACTGACTTGTGACTTACTGAATATTTTAGCACTTTTTGGTGACTATTTAAGCGCAGAGCGTTACATTTTCAAGTCCTTGTGTCTTTTCAGATACGCTATGTTTGCTTAACTTCCCTCCCCACTTCGATTAAACTGTGTCCCCTTCATTCTACACACACACACACATGAGAGCTGGGCAATACAACCTCAAATCAATATCATGACCAACTAAACATATTACCTGAACTGTGATTAAAGAACAATTATTTAATTTTTTAATTTCGACTCATTAAAAGCATCACTCACACTCGTTTATCGGTGCTCCAGCACGAAGCTCATGGTGGTGCCGTCGAAGGAGGGCGGCGCCACGATGCGGGGTCCCTGTTGCTGTGACGCCGCGCCGAGGTAGGGGCCCGAAGACGACGCTGTCGTTGCCGTCCCCGTGACGCCCCCCTCGCCGGGCAGAAGAGAGGCCGGCGGGTAGAGCAGGTAGGCGGCCATGGGCGAGACAGGTGGGACGGGCAGGGGCGCCCCCGAGAGCGGAACGTCCATGTAGCAGCCGGTGTCGGGGCAGTAGAGTCTCTGTGCGGCGGGCAGCAGGGGGAAGGGGGCGTCCACCAGGTAGCACAGCCCCGTAGACGGGTCCAGCAGCAGCTTGCGCTGGGTGGTGTGTGGCGGACACAACAGCGGGGTGGCGACGGGGGCGACGTGAGAGGGAAGGGTGGGGAGGTACGGTGGCGACGACGGGCTCACGGGTGACCAGGAGGCAGTGACCACGGGCGAGCACTGCAAAGGGGGGCAGGTGGGAGCAGGGATGCAGGTGGCGGGGTCGGGGGCGATTACCGGTTTGGTGGATTCGGTGCAAACCGGGATGGTGAAATAGTTTTCTGAATCGGGGAGCTTTTTCCCAGTTCTGGAAATCCCACTCTCAGAAGCCTGCTGGGTTCTGGAACTTTCCGTCCAAAAGGTTTTGGGAGCAGTCTCAAAGGCCTCCGGCTGCGCGTGTGGAAACGCTTTAACGCGCGTCGTTTCTTTAACTTTGCTCAGCTCCTCTTCTTCCTCGGCGCCAGTTTTGATCAAAGACAGCACGTGACTATCCGCTACCGGCCGCGGCGGAGGCGCTTCGGTTTTGCGCCGCCACTCGTTCCGGTCGAAGACGTAAAGCTCCTCCATGGTTTTCACCGCCGCCTTCAGCTTCTCGAGAGCGGCCCGGTTGGCGCACGCGCCGTCCGCTTTCCTGTCGCCGCTGTCCGTTCTCGCTTTGACCGGCTTGCTCTCGGTTTTCTCGTTTCCGGCGCCGCGTTTGGGCATCGCGATCTCGCGCGCCGGCTCTCCCGGTTTCTCGTAGCGGTGCGCTTTGGTGTTCACGGACTGACACTTGATGACCATCGGGCCGGAAAAGCCCGTTTTGTCCGGTTCCTTCTTCGCCGACGCGCCGGGTTCCACCGACACGAACCGATACGAGCTCTTGACCAATTTGCGGACGTCGCGCACGTGGTGGATGGGCGTCTGCAGCTTGCATTTGTTCTCCCGCACGTTGCGCACCATGAAATGCGGCACCCTGTCGGTACCGGACAGCGCGTGGTGGTGGACGAGGGGCGCGGGGGCAGCGGGTTTGGCGGAGCTGCACGCGACGTTGGGAGTCAGCAGGTGAGCGATGCTGAACGGCTCTCTTTTTACCGGCTCCTTGACGCTGCGCACGCGGATCTCGAGCTCTGACGCCCGGTTCGTCGAAGTGTCTGGGCGTCCGCGCGAGCTCGCCGTCCTGGGATCGCGTGGCGGAAACCGCTCCGGTTCCCTCCGACTGGGCACATACAAGTGAGACATTTTAGTCGTCTTATCGCTCGCGCCTCCCGCCTTGCCGGTAGGGATTTCCTCATCTTCTTTAACGTTTAGGAAGAAGCTGTTTAGGCTGCGCGCCACCGGGATTTTTTCGTTAGTAGACGCCTCCGTCTCGGCACCGGGAACCGCCGCGTCCTCTTTGGCGTCTCCGCCTTCCTTCTCACCCTCCTCCGCCGCGGAGATTACGGACGTTCCCGAACCCGTTGTTTCCGACGTTTGCCTTTGCAAAGCTCTCGCGCTCGGGCTCGCGCCGTCTCCGTCCCGCAGCGAGCACGCGCTGCTCGTCTCCAAATTCCGTTCGTGCTCGGAGCGCATCCTCTTTGAGATCACGTTCTGCAGCAGACTCGAGGCGAAAACGGCTTTCTTGCATCCGTCCCCGGTGTCGTCGTCGGACTCGCGCTCCGTCTCCGGTTGCGCGGCGCTCGCATACCGGCTGCATCCCGCGCTATCCTCAGAGCTCACGTCTGACGTCACCGCGTCATTACGCACCGGCTCGTCCTTCACAACCGGCTCTATCGTTTTATTTACCGGGACAGTCTTTCCATTCTCGAGGGTTTTTCCGTTAAAGTTCCCATGCACCAGAGCGGACCAGGTGCGCGCGCCGCCGAGCCCGTACTCCGACACCGACACCGACGACTCGCTCGAGGTCCTCAGGTTGATGGCGTCGAAGTATGAGCACGCGAGGCTGCGGAAAGTTTTGGCCGTGAGGTTGCGCACCTCCTTGTCCGCGTCGTCCGGTTCGCTCACCGAGCTGGACGCGCAGCTCGAGCACTCGTTCACGTCGCGCCCTTTCCGTTTGCTCGCCAGGTGCACGCGGCCCGGCGCCGGGATGAAGGCGCGGGAGTCGCACTTGTCTCCGGAAATCTCCAAAAGGTCCCGGTGCCGGCCGCTCCCGTTCTCGCACACGGCGCGCGAGCACGCCTTGATGGACAGGCGGATTCGCCCTGGGGAGTTCCCAGTGTCGTCGTCATCAGGCGCCTTGGCCGGGCTCGACTTCTCGGACTCGCAGAACTCGCTCTCAGTGCTCGCCACGGCTCCGGTGTCCGCCAGTCGGGGCGCATGCGAGTTCTTGGCTTTCCGCCGGTCTCTCTCGTCCGTGCCGCCGCCGCCGCTCTCGAACGAGGCATAATCCACGAACGAATAGACGAGATGGTCGTCGTCGTAATCCCAGCACAAGGTGCGGCCGAGGTCCCGGTCCACGTCGTGGTCCAGTTCGGTGAGTTGGATCTCGTGCGTGGTGATGTAGTGCGATTCGGGTTCGCTCTCGGTCTGGCGCTCGGTACCTCCGTCGTCCGACTCGCAGCGGCTGTTCAGGTACATGTCGGTGTCATCGCGCTCCTCCGTCTCCGTCTTGCAGCTCGTGACGTCCGAGTCGGTCCCGGTGGAGTCGGTGAAGTCGGTGTCGGTCTCGAGCTCCGAGTCCTTAAACGGGTGCGCGCGCCGCTCGCCCTCGCCCCGCCATTTGAACACGGCCAGCTGGTTGCCTTCGCCGGTGAACGTGACTTTGACCGACTTCGTGCGCTCCACCGCGTTGCCCAGGTCCACGTAGTTGCACTCGGTGGAGCTCGTGGCGGGCTCGCCGAGCTCGTGCTTCTTAGGCGCCCCGGAGAGCTCCGCCACGTGCGCCGCCCGCTGCAGCGTCTCCATTCGGTCCGCGCCGCTGCCGGAGTGAGAACCGGAGAGAGCCTCGGAGAGACACGAAGAGAGAGGACGAGGGAGGAGGGGAGACGTGATCGGTGTGTGTGTGTGTGTGTGTGTGTGTGTGTCCAGTTAACGGAGAGATACCCACGAGCTCTCATCTCACATGACAAGTTCACACACATGGCGAGGGCACGAACCCTCACTCACACACGCGCGCGTAATGTATTTATAGTAAAATTATCTGTAGAAGAAATAACAACAATAATAATAATAATAATAACAATAACAATAACAACAATAATAAACCCATTAACAACAATAAACTAATATTTAATCAATATTAACAATAACATTTTCTGTCATATTGTTTATAATTATATAATTCTATCTATCTATCTATCTATCTATCTATCTATCTATCTATCTATCTATCCATCCATCCACCCGTTCACAGTGAAGTGAAATGACAAATCACATGTATTATTTGTATTACACAAAATTGGAACAAACCAATCTTTAAATTCTTAGATTTTTGTGTGTAAAAAGTTATTATTATTACTATTATTATTATTATTATTATTATTACTACAACAATGTACTCCACTGATACAATATAACATCTCTGTCGGAAACTTTATATTTATAGATGCCGCAGACATCACACACACACACACACCACGTAGGCTGTCACTGTTGTTGCCAGTATTATTGTGCCTTACATCACTCACTCACACTAAAAGCAGAAATACAGGGAATGGCATTAACACACACACACACACACAGCAATTCTTCAGACATTTGTTGTGGGTCGAGTGTTAGGGATGTGTGAGTGACAGCTGCTGCCCGGTTTGGCTGGTGCTGGTGTGTGGTGAGCCAGTTGGTCCGCTGTGTGAGGAATGCCCTACAAAGAAAGGCACACAGGCAACACACACACAGATGTGAGGGATATTCGCAGAGCTGCGCTGAACTTGCCGCTTCCACTGCGTCTGACAGGCAGCTGCTCCACACTAGCACTGTTAGATCTCCATGGGGCAGTTGGTGGAGTGACGGCTAGGGCGTTCGCCCCCGTGACCCATCCGTGCTTGGGGACAGTACCTCAGAGGTACTATCACCGGTCCGGGAGCTGAAGCGGTGAGCCTCCGGTTACGAGGCCAACTCCCTCACCACCAACTACCACCTGTACTAGTTGAGCTGCAGCTTCAGCTCTGCGGGAGCCATAAGAGCATCAGACACATGCCATGAGTGAAATGTTTGTCTCGTATCATAAAGGTGTGAATTCTTAAAGTCACTAATCCTTTTTCTTCAAGCTCCCACCCTTAACCATCAAACAGCAGATCGAGTTTCAAAGCCAGAGCCGTGCGCTCCCGGGCACGTGAAGCAGAACATATTAGTTTTTCTCCCGCCATCAAAAAGCGGATACAAGAGACGTGAGCATGTGAGAAAGCCGCGTCTGTCCTCAGCAGGCCTTTTAACGACCTCCACAAAGTGGTTAAATTTAGGATGCTATTTAAAATCCGGACAGCACGCACGCAAGCGCCCGGAGATCAGTTACGTACGGAGGGCCGCATTAAACAGCAGGTGGCAACTCAGGGCCGCCATTAATCAGGCTCACCTCAAACTGCACCGCACCAAGAGCCCAAAATCCGGCGCAAAAATACGAAAATCTCAGCCTTCGCGCGACAGTTTAGTCCCAAAGTGGCATGAGTAGAACGGTATCGGTTACAGATGCCCAACATTACACCCCTGACCTCCCGACCTGACCCCTGAGGTGATGCCACGGACCTTTAGGGAGCTGGCAGAGGTCTGGGAGCAGGTGGGGACTCTGGGAAGATGTTAAGTGCCATGGGATGTATTCCTGCTCAATGACAAATCTCCAGCAAAGCTTGAGTCCTCGCGCCGGCCAAACGGAGCGTCACGCCATCCAAAACGTTATTACCACGTGTCAGTCGGGTCGAGCTGACCTTACAAGACCGGAATGTTACGACCTGTCTGCGAACGACCCAGAATGACCCTGAGCCGGGCGCAGGTCTGACTTGATAGTTCCAGATTAACCTCCGCCAGAGCCACAATCCCAGAAAGCTTGTAACCTTGAATGAGAAATTACACGTAAATTTATTCCAACTCTCTCAGCTTAGATTTTAGCATGTCCAGGATCGCAGCAGCGTTGAGATTTGTGGCTTTCTACGGTGGCCCGCAGGCTAAATAAAGTAGAGAGAGATACAGAGCTGTCATCAATAATGTCAGCAATGCCAGGCATCATGCCAGGCACATACTGACTCGAATGCCTCACCGACAAAAGTGGACTCACATACACACACACGCGCACACACGCGCACACACGCGCACACACGCGCACACACGCACTCGCTCGCTCACAGCAGGGGAAGTTGTGGTGACTTGTGTACGTACACACGTTAATATTACCACCGTGTTTTAACACATCCACACGTTTCTATATACAGTCTGGTGAAAGTGAAGGTCGAGCTGATGATTTATGTAATACCTGAAGAACGCAGGATACAGGTGTGGAAAAGTTTGATTTGAAGCCTTTGGCAAAAGCTGAGCGATATTTAAAAATTCTTACACAATGCATTTTTTGGACTCACAGCCCATGTTCTGGGGGTGTAACGATACGTTGGTTACGTGTAACGTCTCATATCAAACGCTGGCTCCTAAACTGAACCGATGTTGAGATATTGTTGAATTGACAAAATACACTCCTGCTACCTTCACCTGCACTCCTTCGCTCTCTCTCCTGCCGTTTCCAGCCTGAACTAACAGCTTGAAAGCTTGGGTTTTGTTTCTCTTTGTGTTGAGTCAGGGTTACTGATGGCTGAAACCTACGAGTGGAGAGAGAGAGAGAGAGAGAGAGTCACATGCTCACCCTGAAATGGAGTCCCTCCTATTACACACGCACCCACACACAGAATCCCCCTCGATATCAACTGTCAAACACACACGTCTAACCAGAGATGTTTTTGAGAAATGTGTAGCAGGTCCCAACTTTATTGCATTGATTTTTTTCCTGTTCCCACATGTCCACGTTTCTGCATAATTAATGTAACGCATTCATAAGCTCATGTGAAATAAATGCAAGTGTCTGTGTGCGTTTGTGAAGTGCAGCGTCCAGAAAGGAGAAACGGTGAGAGCGGCACCTGCTGGCGAGAGCCCGGTACTGCAGTGCTGCAGGGAAATCAGTTCAGAAAGATCTCAAAGTTACATCCTCAATGGTCATGGCGACGGACAACGCTGAAGGACGGACGATGGATTCGGTCCTCTCCAGAAAACCTGCCTCCAGCATCGTCATGGTGACGCACAACGCTGAAGGACGGACGATGGATTCCGTCCTCGTCAGAAAACCTGCCTCCACCGTCGACCCTCAAGGCGGGATGTTGCTCCTCGGCTACAGGGTCCGGTCCAGCGTTGAGTGTCCTCACGAAGACGGTTTCCGCAGCCTCTACATCTTCTCATAGGTGAGCTGGTGTCCACACGTGGTGCAGGTTTTGCGGTACAGGTCTTCCTCTTCGTTCAGCAGTTCCTCGGGGCCGAAGTCGTGCTGATGGAGGCCAGAGTCTTTCTTGAACATGCTGCTGCGCACCGCACGCCGCAACTCTGATAACGAGGGAAGAAAAGACGAGAGGGAGAGAGGCCACCAGCCATTTCATTACAACATGTCCCAGGTTGAGTGCGTCGGGAGCGGAGGAAGGAACAGAGGAAGAAAAGAAGAAAAGCTGGTCATAAACATGAGAAAAACAGCAGTTTGAGATAAACGTACAGATAAAACCATTCTCTGACATCACAGAATCATAATTTTGGGAGTATAAACATCCTGCACTTTCTACGCATAAAAACGTTGATATTGCCCAGGTTTTACACCTTTCACACCAAACAGCATGACGATAAAACTGTCTGAGATGGGAGTTTTTTTGGTTCTAAACGGGTGCGTTGAAGGTTTTATTGTTACCGGCATGTGATGATGATGATGATGATGTGCGTGCGTGTACCTTGCACTTTCTTGTTGAAGCGTTTCTGTTTCTGCACCTCCTTGTTCTCCTGCCGTACCTCTCTGGCCTCCTCCCTGGCCTCCTCATCCCCCCAAACCTCCAGAGAGCGCTTCTCCACCTGGGGGCGGGGGATCAGGTACACGATTCTTACAAACCTCCCCCTGAATCCTACACAGTGTTGAAGACGCTCGGGGGAAGGGAGAGGATGACAGGAAGTGCAGCAGCATGTTGAGCAGCAGACAGGTGAAAGGCGGACGGGTTTATGAGGGCTGGTCAGTAAAGCTGACCCGTTATTAAAACAGAACACGAGGAGTCCAAGGCGCTACTGGTGCTAGTTTTACATGAGGACGTGGGGTGATGTTACTTTACCACAGGACATCTGTGATACCTTCACGTCCAACTGAGTATGTTTCGTTCTCTAGGGATTCTGCAGGTGTGAGGAGCGAGATAGGTTTGTGAGGTGTGTATGAAGCGTGTGAGAGCGCAGGTAGAGCTTCATGTCGCCCCAGCGCGGGGTGTGAGGTGTGTGTGTGTACCTGTAAGCGCAGGTAAAGCTTCATGTCGCCCCAGCGCGGGTTGTGAGGATTCTTCTTGAGTACGTAGCGTAGTGGTGGATCTCTCTGGTCCAGATCACTGTCCTTCAGCAGGAAACGCTGTTTAGCCTCAGTACGAGAGATCAGACCGTGCTTCTCCTCCTTATCCCTACACACACACACACACACATGAAAAAGTCTCTCTCTCTTCTTCACACACTGTTTATTAGGGATGCACTGTGATATCAGAATGGGTTGATAGGTGCGTGTTTTCAGTCATCATCAACAGACCCATGTTTAGATTTGGCGATATTTGATTTACTGCACGTGGGACAGGCAGCGCTTGTCCATGTCCATGTCCATGTCCGAGGTGGGATTTTACACGGTCCACACCTTCTGTCTCATAATGTATGGTGTTATCTTGTACCAACGCAGTGGAACGTTCACCAGCTAAACCTGCGCATCCAGCTAAACTGCGTGTTCACTTGGATGTGAGCTTGCACATGGGCTGTGTCTCAGTCCGCATACTGCTGCACTTAATAGTATGGAAGGTATGTGGTAGTATGGATTTCAGGAAATAGTCGGGGTTGTAGCTTAATGGCTCTCTACACACTAGGTGGTGCACATCTAGTCACACGTGCCTTTTTTGACTTGGTACACTACAGAGGGTGGAAGTGACTTTTTGTTCAAATGTTGTGCACTAGGCAGGAAATGCTGTGGCCTCGCTCCACTCTGCTTTCATGCTTGCTTGACTCACCGCTGTGCTAGAAACGTCAGAGTTATGGTGTTGTTTTAGTGTCAGCATTCTGAGCGTGCAGTGGAACTATCTTGTCTTTACACACTCGACTCGGACTTCCTCATTAATCGGCAGACATACAGTAAGTATGAAGAACGTCAGATATCGGTATCCGTCAGTACTTCACACACTGTGCATCCCTACTCGTTACTCTCTTAAGAGTCAGAGAATGTTCCACACACACACACACACACAGAGCTAGAGAGATGTGCATGGTGATAAACACACACGTCCCACTCCAGCAGAGCAGAAACCACCAACCGACAACGCTGGAAACACATGTACGTGTGTGTGTGTGTGTGCGCATGTAGAGCAGTCGAGCATGATAAAGAGAGAAAAACAGTGTGTGTGAGTCAAACAGAGAGAGAGAGAGAGAGACCAGGAGCAAGTTGTCTGGGCAGTGTGTGTGTATCTGTGGGCTTGGAGGTAGGCGTGTGTGTGTGTGTGTGTGTGTCTGTGTGTAAGACAGTCAATCATGATAAAGATAAAAAATAGTGTGAGTCAAACAGAGAGAGAGAGAGAAACTGGGAGCAAGTTGCCTTATCGGGGTGTGTGTGTGTGTGTGTTGTACCTGCATTTGTCACACACTGCCAGGTCGAAGTTGTTGCTGAGGTAGGAGTCCATGAAGGGTCTCACACACTCGTCACACACCAGGTAGTCAGGCTCCATCACAGGGGCTGCGCACGGCAACACACACACACACATACACACACAGTTAGTTACTTACAGACTGTAATTACTGTGTTTTGGGTCACTGTGTGTGTGTGTCACCGTGGTTACCGGGCTCGTGCACCAGCTTGGCGCTACGTTGCTGCTCTTCATCCTCCTCCTCATCATCAATGAAGAATCCTGCTCCAGAGTCCACCGTCTTAGACACTTTAGCAGCTGGAGCTCCTGCACAACACACACACACACACACGTCAAGCAATCAGAGACAGCTAATGCTGCTAACAATGCAGTAAAACTATAGGAAACAGTTAGCATGAGTCAGACTAATACAAATCCCTGTTAGCTTCCATTAAATTACTTCTACAGTCTGCACTACACATTTAAAAGGGACACTGATCTCCCACCCTACACACTGCACCTTTAAAAGCCTGATTTTCCCACCCTACACACTGCACCTTTAAAAGCCTGATTTTCCCACCCTACACACTGCACCTTTAAAAGCCTGATTTTCCCACCCTACACACGGCACCTTTAAAGGTACACTAGGTCCTGCAGGTTTAAAGGGAAAGGTGCGAGTTGTGTGCACTGTGCCTTTAACGGGTGAGGTGTTTGGGGTGTAACTGACCGTCCCCAGCCGCTGCTGTTGTCCTGCTGGCGAGTCGGGCCTGTCTCAGCATCAGCGCTCGCTGTCGGTTCCTCTCGATTTTGGCCAGCATAAAGGGGGTCAGTGGCTCCACCGGCCCCTTACCGTCCACACCGTCCCCCGTGGAACCGGACGCAGACATCTTCTCTCTCACACACACAGGGCCCGGGTCACACCTGCGAACAAGGGTTGAAGAAAGTGTTAAAGAAAGATGGTGTTTTCTTCAGTTTATATACGTACCACACACACACACCAAGTCCTACAGGTAACACTAACTATAACACACACTAGGTGTAAAATAAAAGTAAATAACTAAACCTCAATCTCATAAATGCCATCAAAATAAAATATATAAGACTCATGAATGATTAATAAGTCATAAAGCACACTTCACATCGCAGTTTTCACTGTTAACTACACAAAGAAACGCCGTAAACCCATGTCAAACACCACCATCAGCAGCGTTATTAGCTCTAACCAGGTTGGGGTTGATAAACTGGGCTTCTATAAGTGCAGATGTTCCTGACCCTGGTCCAGACCACGCTTTCTATCTGCGCTGGACATTTTAATCGGACATATCGTTATTATAAACTACAGCTTCGGTTTTACACAGGTCCAGCTCAAGACGCGTCGTGACGCCTCACACAAAGCTGACACAAACAGCCGCCAAACCCCGATGTTTAACAGAAGCTCTTACCTTGAAGCAACTCGCTGGAGAAAGTGTGGCTCAGTCGCGCTATTTAACTGAATTTAATCCCGGCTTTAATCCACATTTCTCTTTTGTTTATACCGGCGCTCGTCCCGCTTCTTCCGCTGTGGGATTGTGGGTGACGCGGCAAAACACCTGCAGTACACAAGGATGAGCGGTAGGGGCGGACGCGAGCAAGCGCAAAATCTACACAAACGAACTGGGCTTAATGTAAAGTTGCTAGTAATTCTGCCTTATTTGTGGAAAAAAAAACCTGTGTAACTTTGTATGATTATATTCGACCAGGAAATGTTTGCTTGAAGCACATCGCTAGCGCTGCAACAACTGTGCGTTTATTTCACGTATATCCGAAAAGTGGCGAATCTCCGTCATAAACACTCTCCACTTGTGGACTTAACGATTTCTGGCGCCATCAGGTGGTGAACATGGGGAATAACGGCGGCTAATGGAGAGTTTTAACATAAACCAAGCGCTCGTATGATGGAGTCAGAATAGTGCCATATATATTTTGTATGTGTACTCCATATTAAATGCTCACCTTTCGCCTTTACTTTCATTCACAGTTAGCAACGAGAGCGTATTTTACCGCATGAAAGTAAAGGGGAACGTTAGCATTTTAACGGTCGGTCTATGCTAACAAAGAACGAACTCCAATAGACAGTTTTAGGATAAACCGAGCGCTTTACACATTCAAATACATCAATTTAACACTTCTTTGAAGCACTTATTTGCGCTTGAAGCATTTCAATAACGTAAAATGCTTTGAAGATACTGTACGTTAGCCGGGTTTAGGGGCAGCGCTCGCATGGCCGGTTAGCTCAGTTGGTTAGAGCGTGGTGCTAATAACGCCAAGGTCGCGGGTTCGATCCCCGTACGGGCCACACACGCTTTTAATTCAGTTTTGGAGCAAATTAATTATTAAATTATATATATTCCAAACAGTATATATGAACGTTATTTTATGCTGCTGACGATGTCAACGTGATCTCCACACATCAGTTTATATCAAACATTGAACTGCAATGAACCTACAATAAGAGGGAGAACTAGTGCTTAATTTGTGGAATAACAACAACTCAATGTTTTTTGGAAAACATTTTAATTTAAAAAAAAGAGCATAACTGTCATCAAGCCTCTACACACTATGCCAAAATAAACACATTTTCTTTTATAATTTTATAACATATTAAAGGGTAAAATTGCAAAAGATGTATGCAAACACAGTCATTGCACAGAAAGGTTGGGCCTGCGAAATCTGACAGCACACGTTTGAAAAGAGTCAAAAGGAGTGTGGAGCGGTAACAGAAAGGCTGCTGGTTGAAAGTGTGTTTGCAGTAAAGAGACTGGTATAAAATGATGTATGTAAAAGAAAAAGAGCCCTGAACTCTTCAAGCTTTCTCTCATCAGGGTTTTTTTGGCGTAACAGGGATGACATTGTGCATGTAAGTAGAGGGGTTATTAACTTATTCATCATCAATATCAATAAACAGTGGAAACTAGTGGAAAGTCCCTCAGAAGCTGCAAACTTGCTGTTTCTTCATCTTCTCTTCGTCCCTCCAAATCCTGCAGGAAGAAAGCAGATGGTAAACACACAATATGCAAAGCTGCTCTGCCTCTAGTTATTTACACGCTCTAGATGTCGTCTACCTGAAGCCGTGCGAGTGCCGGAGCTGGTGCTTGGTTTGGACGAGTGGAAGGGTCGATTGGGAGCTACGGGAGGCTGACGCCTGGTGGAGAAAGAGTGGTCAGTTGTCTGAGAAAGTACGTTATTTAATTTTGTTCCGACCCAAGCCCAAAACCATCAAATAAAAAAATGCATGAAGCAAATAAATCTTTAAAGTGTCATTTGAACTGATACATTTAAGTAAATCAGAATTGATTTGAAGTGTCAAGTGAGCATTCAGTTTATACTGACAGCAAGCACTGTAAAAATTCTAGTCAACACAGAAATTCTTTACACTTGGATTTTGTAATAAAAGCGAGAATAGTCTTGGTAAGTAAACACAGATCTTAAAATAAACCTGTTTGGATATTACAATAGTTGCTTCTATTCTCATTTAACTGTACAATTCTATCTTCATATTATGTATCACCTGAAACATTTTGGTTCTTTAATTCGAAAGAAAAATCTTCTCATTTAATAAACACAGGCGCCCCGTTCAACATAAAGTAATGCTAAAGTATGAAGAATGTTTGATAGATATTTTCATGGTGATCATTGAACCGATGTATCGTTACACTCCTCATTAAAATTGCTGTTAACCTGTTGTTGCCGAACAAGTAACCCAGGAGACCTCCGGTTCCCAATCCGCTCCAGAAATTGCTTCCTCCTCCTCTTCCTCCAAAGCCAGTGTGGTGACCAAATCCAGATCCGGTGAAGCCTGATCCAGTGAACCCGGTTCCAGCAGGCTGGGCTCCGGGGTAGGAGCTGTTAAAGCCGTAACTGGGCCCAGAGGAACTAAAGCCATGGGACGGATCTGGAACAGAGACATCATCATCAACAAAACATTCAAATATTAGTCATGGCCGTAATAACAAGCTGCAGCAGAATGAATCCAGCACACTGTAAAATAAAAACAGAAGATGTGATCACACAGATTAGGAACACTGAAAAGTTACATTAAAATATAAATATAGTACCAGTGTAATCAGGTTTAAAGCCAGGAGGAGGAGGAGGCTGCATCCCCCCAGCTGGGCCCTGGGGCCATTCTCCCTGTGGTGTGTGCTGTCCGTCGCCCGCGTTGCTGCCGAGGAAGACTTTGTAGACGGCACACGCCAGCAGCAACAGGACGATGAAGACTGTCAGAGATCCTGCGCTCCCGCTGGAGAAATCACTCTGCTGATGAACACCACTTCCTCCTCCTCCGCCCTGAAAAAAGCTGGAGAAATCTCCAAATCCCGAGGAGGAGGAGCGGTGCTGTCGTCCCTCAGCAGTGAGCTCCAGCGTGTACTCCAGACCGCATGAGCCCTTCAGGATGTAGGGGTCATCTGGGCTGCTGTAGCCCTCACACGACACCTCCACCTTGCCAAACCGGTACCAGTTGTCCATGTCCGCCTTACACTCCCACTGCGCAGGAAAGACAGAGGACAAAAACCAACACAGTCCTTTAGAACTACCACCACACTACTTTAGAAATACCACCACTGGGTTGCTGAGCAAGACCCTTGACCCCGAGTGGCTCTCAGGGAGACTGTAGCCGAAATAAAAAGGCCGGCAGCAGCAGCAGGAGGTTTGTACCTGCACGTCGACGCCGTCCCATCCCCGGTTTTGGCACTGCACGACGTCGGGGACGAAGCTGCTGCAGCCGGCCGACCCTCCCACACACTGCAGCTGGGCCACGGGGCTGGAGCGGCGCGCCGCGGTGTAGCGACCCCGGTACAGGGTCAACACCTGCACGTCCCGCAGCAACACGGCGCCACCTGCAGGACACACGCGGAGACACGTCAGCGACAACACGAGGGGGTGGAAATATGACGAGCATGTCGACCGTCGTGGAGGCGTCATAAATAAACGCGCGTCAGTGGTTTTCTTTCGGGATTTAACAGCTACCGCACTGGTGTTCGTCTAAACGTCACAATGACCGCACGAAACACTGCATTTAGCGTAAAAGAGAGTAAACCGAGAGCTTTAAAGCTGCTACTTTACCGTCATTCCAACAGTCACCGTGAGTGATGAAGAGCAGCGCCCAGACTAGCGTCAACACGCGCGCAAATCCACCTGCTGCCATGGCGACTCGATTCCGCTTAAGAAATAACCCGACTCCTGTTTTATAGAGAGATTAAAACACGATAACAACGCGTACGTGGCTCACAATCCTACGCAGAAATCATTCTGGTGCAATCTCACAGTAACACCATCAAAACACACAACCCCAGTTCCGCTTCCGCGTTTGGCGCACTTCCGGTGTCGTAGTTTGTTTTCATAGTGTTTAAAATAACAGACCTTATGTTTTTTGAATTATTAAATCAGTGTTATGCTTTGTTCAGAATTTTTTTTACATTATCTGGTTATCTTCTAAAGTTGAAAACGTATATAAATGATTCAAAGAAAACATGATCGGAGTCAGTTTTCATTTAAAAATGACTCGGTAGTAAACTCATTCGCAATGTTTCTTGTACATGAAAGTAGATTGTTGAAACTGGACTTTTTAAATAAGGATTTATGCCATTACTTTTCTTCACTGAAATTGATGGAGAGGTGTAAATTGGTAGAACTTAAATTTGTTAAGAATCTGTAGGTCTAAACCCAGTATTATTTACTATTGTATTTAAATGTAGTTACTATAATAACTGCTATATCATACCTTCCGATCTGTGTATATTCATTCATGTTTGGTTGCTTATCAAATGTTTAATATTATGTCTGACTGAAATCGTTTGCAATCGTACTTTGGCATTTATTGCTAATTTTGCACGTTTTCAAAAGTTAGGAAAGAAATGTCAAAATACGTGCCGAAGTTCCCAATCCCTCAAAGCGTCTCCTGCTGATCAAATGGCGAAATGCAGGAACACATTTATACACATTTACACCTTTTAAAACAGCCTTCCTTCCAATGTGTTTGTTTTTTATATGTATATATATATATATGAATAAATGTATATAAACACATATATAGGGTAAGAAGCCGCTCCTGGTAGTTTACAACATCACATATGTCTCAGTTACTGTCTGCATTTTTCATTCAGATCAAGAATTACTCCCTGCACCACAATGAACAAGAAGCAAATTTACCGTTAAGTGTGTTCATGAAGAAAAATCTGTATATATAGCACTCTGGCAAGTTTCAGATTTAAAAGTAGTTTTTATTTCTGTCAGTGTTCATATACAACACGTAGAGATAGAGATGGTTAGATACAGGTGTTTTCTTACCTAAGCATAATGTTGCACTGCACGAGAGGACTGATGAGAGCACCATCAGGTCATTGTGTTTTAACACTGAGTGAGCAGAGTCATTCATCAGAGCCACATCTGGGGACAAGTCTGCTACATGAGTCTGTTCTCACCGGCTTCTTACGGCACGCTCAGCAGTCCTGAGATCAGTGCAGCGATGTTTAATATCATTCATATTCCCTAGATAAAGAGCAAGCTGATAATGCGGATAATGAAAATTCATCCTACGCTATATATAAAAATTGCTTAACCGGTGTATTGCATTAAAATGCTTATAGTGTGCCTGAGAGAGAGAGAGAGAGATTAGGAGCTGACTAAGGCTGTGTTTAGATCAACTGTCCAATATGACTTCATACATTCTAAATGTCAAAAATAAATCTTTGCAATTCTCATTTGGCCATTTCTGCAAAACATCCCGTGTCAAAAGCTGGACTACTCAAAGACAAGTAAAGAGAGAAAGTGAAACTCTTAACATGTGTTAATGACTCAAACAGCATGCAATTCCAGGACTATGGAGAGATTTCTACTGCTGTCTTTTCTAATAAAATGATGCTTGTGACACTTCAGGCCCCGAAAACTCCTTAATGCATGTCCGTTCATATAAATAAACAGGGTGCTAGACTTCAATCAAGTCCTCAAACACACCTATAAAAGTTGGTCAAATCCAGTGTGCAGAGAAATCATCACCCCAGAAATGCAGTTACTCCAAAACAACATAAAATGTTGTGATCACAAATAATCATGTACTTTTAGATGATTATAATCAGCATATTTCTTCCAAAATAAGTCCATAACATGGATTAATGCAGATCTAAACGTCTGCTACTCTAGGGCTAAACGGCAACAAGCCGACCAGGATACAATCATATACTGAAAAACAAAAATCCATCACAAAGCGTTTTCAGTCCAAACCAAGTGTTTCCGTTCTGTATGTGGTGCGGCCTTCCAGACCTTCCCAAATCTCGGAATCGCCAAGCTGTTCGCGGCATGACGGCATTGGGGCTCCCTGCTTATTTCCCTGAGTTTTTGGAAGAGAGAGAGGCTTCAGGCGTTCCCCTCATTCCATATTTCCGTCTCGGCAATCCAAGCAGGTCTAAACCTAAGCAGGCCTGGTCTTGGCTTGCCCACAAAATAATCACCAAAAATCGTTTACTATTAAAACAAGTCAGAAAGAGCGCGAACACGTTTCCTTTTTGCAGTTTTTTACGCCATAGCGCCTGTTACGTTTTTCATTTACGCCGTCCTGCATGCGTTTTGCGTATTTCTTGAGGATTCGTGTGCGTGGTTGCAGCGCGGTTCCACCAGGGCGGTGCCAAACACAAAGCGTGTCTGTGGGCTCAGATGGAGACAGGGCAGTTGATGACCTTGTCCTCGAGCATGACACTGACCACCAGGAAGACGAAGTAGAGCATGAACATGAAGAAGCCCAGCAGCTTGCTCATCCTCCACTTGCAGACAGCGATGGAAATGATGACGAAGAGCAGCATGAGGAAGAGCAGCACGATGGCGCAGAAAAGCCCATTGCTGCTCACCGCCACCGGCTTCATGTTGTGCGCCATCGAGTACAGCAGCCAGGGGAAGGGCAAGCTGTGGCGGGGAAGACAAACCAACAAACTCAGTTATTTTCCATAATAATAATAATAACAACACATATTACATGGTAATACAACACTTCTAGTGCATCTCAAAAATACAGAATATTGTTTAAAAGGTGAAATTGGTCTATTATGGTGAAATCTTTTTAATATAAGTCCATATGTTCATTTATACAAGCCATACATGTGACACAGCTGTGTTCTTTTCACACAGGATTTAAACATTCTGAGATGCACTAGCACAAGCCACGATGGGGAGCAGTCGTTTCCGTGGTTACTGGTGCTGATGCCGGTCCGTACCCTACGGTGATGTCAAAGATGTTGGAGCCCACCGAGCTGGACACGGCCATGTCCCCCAGACCCTTGCGTGCCACAATGACGCTGGTGATGAGGTCGGGGATGGAGGTTCCGGCTGCCAGGATGGTCAGACCCATGATCTCCTCCGTGATGCCGATGGTCTCGCCCACCTGCGCCAACGTACCGTTATCGCACACATAGACAAATAGACACACACTCTCCAAGCAGCTGCTGCCAACCTGCACTCACTGCACTGTGACAGCATAAAACTAGTTAAAAGGATACAAAAAGATCTATTTAACGCTTCAGATAATTATTTTAGCCTCTTTAGTAAGAAAGGCTGTAAATCTACAGCAGACGTATGTCTTCTAGTATAAATACAGTAACATACCGTACACCTGCTTTATTTTCCCCATTTGAAATGTTTAAAAACTGTTTTTCACTGTAAAAACAACTAAATATCAAATATTTGTACAGTGACACCGTTTATTGTGTAATTAGAGAATTGTGCTGTAAATATGAAATACAGTGTGCTTGCTGTATCTGCATCTCTGCTGTCGACATGATACTCCTACAGTGAATAATCTTAATGGTTTTGGTACAGCATGTGATATGTGACATTTCTACACTTCTGAAGCATTTCTGTGCAAACGATCCGTGTCTGGACTGGCTTCCCGAGGTGGACTTGGCAGCTTTTAAAAGAAGAAGCGTGTGATGGGTTTAAGCGCTGCAGAAACAGAAAGGAACGACTAATTGGCTTTGGGATTTGCCTGCTTTTATTGTGCTGCCGCGAGCTGCAGGACGGCCTGGGAAGACTCCGGTTCTCACCTGCGGCCACCTCACATATAACACATAATCGTCCTCCCTCTCTCCCTCCATCTCCTCATCCCCCTCTCACCTCTACCTCAAATCCTATGCCAGGAAATATCTCACTGTAAAACTGCAGAACTTATTTGTTCATCAGTTTTGGGTCAGCGTCTCCTCACCTGGTGAGCCCACCACACCATCAGGTAGGAGAAGACGGCGATCCAGCTGATAGAACCCAGAAACGTCAGCGGGAAGAACCTTTTGGACGTCTGAGGGAGAGAAAAGAAGAAACGGAGACAAAACTTTCATCAGTGCATCCTGAAACAGATGAAGTTTGATTTTAGCCTCATCAGCTTCTGGGTGCGTTTGAGGATCTGGTGCGAGTTCCTTTGAGGGATCGTTGCATGAGAGGATGGATAATGTCATTTTTACAGCGTCGTGAGGTTAACGTACTTCTCGGCGTACGTCGGGCAGCGTGAGCCACAGCGGGAAGACGATGGGGAAGATGAAGAGGTACGTGGCCTGTTTTCGGGGCGTATCGGGCCACCCTAGGCTGAGAGGCTGGTCTTCATCCTCCTCTTCCCCCTCCCCCTGCATCACAACACACACACACACACCCTGAGGTCAGGCTCTCAGCTTCTCTGTTAGAGCGGGGAGTAACGGAAGAAAAGCTGAATTGCGATTGGGCGGATTGATTGATCTATTGGCAGGCTCTGATTGGCTCCATCACCTCTTGTCCCACGCTGCCGTTCATGGGCGGAGTCACTTCCACCTCCACGTTGCTGCTGTTGTGCAGGTTCTTGTCCGCTGGAGGAAGAAGGGGAATGGAAGATCAGATTGTGGAAGATCTATCTGTCTATCGTATGGGTCAAATGCAGGTCCGACGTGGTTGTGATGTGCTGTGGTGTGTTCACAATGACAAATAATCCCTTGCGTTCTGGTGAATGTCAGGGTCAGGGTGGAAAGTGCCGGTTTAGGGTTTAATTCTGCTATCGCTGGTCGGGGTGTGGAGGTGCAACTCACCCACGCCGTTGACTTCATCCTCCCCCTTTTTCCTGGCAATCTTGTGCAGAATGGAGGCTTTCTCCTTAAACTTGCCTAAAACACAACATCAAAGAAGCGGGCGTAAGTTTAAGCTTTGCCGAGTGCGTGTGTGTGCGTGTGTGTGTTTATGGAACAGTGAGTGCGTTAGTTTGCACCTTCAACTGTACCTTCACCCAGCGGATCCAGCGTGTGTATCATCAGCTGGAAGATGCTGTTTCTCATCAGCGTGTTGTGCAAAGAGGCGGAGCTTCCTCCTCTCTGGAGGCGGGGCTTGGCCTGAAGAGAAGCACCAATTGGCCGTTAATTGGTGTGCTCATTTGCATATTGGTTATGTGTGGGTCACACGGCGAGAGTGAGACACTTACCGAGAGCTTGTTCTCGTCGTCGGCTGCATTGCTGGCCTTCAGAAAACACAAGGAGAGACGCCAGTCAGTTACCAAACACACACACACACACTCACACACACACACACACTCACACACACACACACACACTCACACACACACACACGCTATAAAGCCATGAAAAACAGGTATCTGCTTCTACATTACCAGTCAAAAGTTTTTGCCGACTATTTATTCTTGTTAGGCACTGGAAAGTGAAATGATAATAATAATCACGTCAATGCTGATTATATTATTGATAATTGATATAATTGAATAATATTATTGATGATCATTTTATTATACGATTATTACCATATTCATATTTCATGTGAAGACTCTAAAAAGAAACTGTAAAAAACGTCTGACTGGTAGTGTTGATTAAAAGGGAAAAGTATTCTCCCCTGTGTTAGGACTTCATAATTCACCATAAAAATTAATGACAAATCTATTGAAATGTCTTCATGTCGGATAAGAATGTTTTCCACTCTCTCCAGGATGAATGAACTGTTAAGATCTAGAATGTTGCATCCCTTTATTATTCTCTTTCAGACCTGTTATTCTCTGCACACACGTCTGTCTCTACCTGAAACTGAACAAATAAAAAGATATAAATCCATCTCGTTAAGATCTTTTAAATATTATATACATATTTATTTTCCTCTCTCTCTCTTTACTCTAAAGTGCATACGGTTGAATTTGAAGATTGACTGCTGGTTTATGTTACCATTTCTACTCGTCTTTTTCTCTGCGTAGCGTTATGCTGGGAATTTCATCATAATATGTGCATATATGTATAAATATTCTCTCGTGGTGTTGTCTAAGCAGCGTTAACGCAGAGAACTGAACTGCACTAGGGTCAGCGGGCTACACGACAGACCAAAGTCCCTAAAAAGGCCAGAGCATGATGGAGCAGGCATCATGCTTGTCAGCACTAACACTACAGTATGATGCCTTAGCAAGCAGTATCTTTTCACAAAAACAACATTAAATACACTTTAGTTCGCCGTCGGCTTTCAACAGTAACGCAGAACAAGGGTTCGGCTCGCTCTTCCACCCACTCAGAACCATTCAGAAAGTGAACATGCAAAAAACGTCCCAATGATGCTCTGGCCTTGAAATAAAAACATAGGAAAATAACATCGTCATACACAACAGTATCTACAGGAGCAGTGCACATCGAGGCAACTCTCCAGGAAGCTAAGGAGAAAGAAATGGACAATCTAGCTGGCGTCAGGGTAAAAAGGCAGACCAGATCGTGGGACATTTTAGGCGCTCATGGCATCGCTGGCACGCTGGAAAAGTTCAAACCTACTACAGTGGCGGACTGGAACCAACCCCCGGATTTTTGTGGAACTGTACAAACTCAGCCGCTTCTAAATCCAAAATTAGTTTTGGTGCAGGACTGAAATGTTAAAAAGTAAGAGCACAAAGCGTGTAAAAACTAAGCAATATCAACATCAGCTTATTTTAGGTTCTACTTATGACCCTAACTTTTGTAGGATTAAAATCTGTCTGTTTGGATTTATAAAGTTCTCAGTTTTAACTAAAGTTCCCTGAACATTATATTCTCCATTTTAATCATCAAATGCTACTGAAGACACTACTGTACTGTGACTCGACCAAACTACTAAATGTGAACAGATTACAGGGAAAGTATTGTCAGAGATTTTTTTTAATGATTTCAAACTGAATTTTAAAAATGATGGAAATATCAGTGGAAAGATGACACAAAGATGAAACTGCGCGAGAGGACGAACATGGGTTCGAATTTGGTGTAAGTGAGGCTAACTGTCCTGGCTGAGAGGATTAGCCGTGGCTTGTGGCCCGTGGGTCGGACAGAAATAGCCCTGGCCTCGCCGTGCATGCTGGGATTTGGAGCAGAGGTCGGCCTATTGGAGAGCGGTGGTGTCCGACCTGGTAACTGGCCTTAAAAATCAGGAGTGTGTGATTTTCAGTGATTAAGCGTGCGTTAAGTTGCTCTTTTATGCTACTGATGATACTCACAAAAACATCAGTAAGGCCTCCAATTTGCTCCAATTTCTCCCATTAAACTTGTCTCACGGACAGCTGTGTCCTCTAAAAACCAGCAAAGCAAGTGTCCTAAAGCTCCGCTCCCGATAAGACCCACCGCAGTCACCTCGGCCCAAATATAGCAGCATGTGATCTTACAGTTAAACTGATACCAGATGAGTTGGTTACGTGATTATCATCATCATCATCATGATGGGGATGTAAAAGGCAAAAGTGGCTGGCTTTTTGCTCTGTGATATTTGAAAAGGGAACCTCTACCAAAAAACGTACCTCGACTGAGAAGGGAAAGAGTGGAGAGGAAAAGCAAACAGAGGTTGAGATTTCTGAATCTGATCACCATCCTGCAGTGTTGACATTCACAGTATCCTCTCTTCAAATATTCCAGCGCACATGCCGCATTTAAGAACTTGTACAAATGGTTATCTAACATAATTACGCGTACGGGCCTCTTTGGAAGGACTTGAGGCTTTCCAGTGAGCTGCTAATCAACTGCACTTTAGCCATTAGTGGCTACGGGTTAACGCGGCTATCTTTAGCGTTGCTAAACGCGGCTGTGGTGCAGCACTTCTTAATGAAGACGATCAGAGAAAAACTGCATAAAAACCTACGCGCAGAAAATAAACGAAGAAACTTCAGCTAGTGAGTCTGCGAGCTCGCTAACAAATCAGCAAAAACCTTTACATATTTACGAAAGGAATGTTTTCTGCTTTATCCATATACTGGTGGCGGCAAGGTGGCGCAGGGGTTAGCGCTGGCGCCTTCCAGCGAGAAGGTCCTGGGTGTGCAGGCTCTCCCCGTGCTCGCGTGGGCTTTCACCAGGTGCTCTGGTTTCCTCCCACAGTCCAAAAGCGTGCACTATAGGTTAACTGGTGACTCTAAACTGGCCCCATAAGATGTGAAGGTGGGTGTGAGTGTGTGTGCCCTGCAGTGTGCTGGCGCCTGCCCAGGGTTGGACCCCGCCTTACGCCCGTAGGTTCCCGGGATAGACTCCGGTCCTCGCGACCCTGATAGGCCACTGTGTTAGAAACAAAACCCATTTCCATTTTTTCCATTTTGAGAAACTGGAAGACGATTTGTTTTGGGTTGTAAAGGTGGAAAAAGGAACGAAGGCGCGCTGTCAACAAAGAACGCGGCTCGTTGCACCGCTCTTGCATAAGCACTTAAGCAGGAACCTGCAGTTCCCCGACTAAAGAGGACGTCCTTTTACCCGCTAACGATAATTAAGCACGATTAGGCAGAACTCGGACGGCCTGGAAGAAACGCTGACTCATCCTCCCGGCTAACGGCTAGCGGCTAACGCGATGACTAAGCGTTATCAAACACAGGCGCTGAGGGTCAAAAAGCGGCTGCGCTTTAAAGGCGTAACTATGACAACATGCTGTTAAACCCCCAAAATTGTTACTTTGCTGTAGCAAAGCGGAACAAACGGTACCTGACGGTGACTTTGGTATCATCAATATGGTCCTGAGCGCTAATCATCATTTCACAAGTTATTACAGCTACACATTTACGGTGTGGTGGCCAAAGTCCTCATCGCTTTGCTGCAGTTTTTAATCGTTTGAGTTTTCATAAATAGCAAAAACCAGATGCAATTTGTAATAAATATTGTCCTTTGTTGTAGAGAATATTTTATTCTTGATGATTGTTGTTTTTTGGAATGAAATGTGTATGTAAAACTGTCTGTAATCGTTACTTGGCTGATAAAAGTAATTCAGCTTCTGGTGTGCCGTAGTTACAGTCATCTGACCGAAAGGGCAGGTGGTGATGCTGTCAGGATTCCAGTAAAGCAGCAGCCACGGTGGGTGAGAGCCATCTCCTAGAAGATTCTAACACAGCTTCAGGTCGTGTTCCGTGCTACAGCGTCAATACAAATCAATAACGACGGACGTTAATCAATATCCAAACGCTAAACTATCGTATCTAACACTCCACAGTGTCTAATGTAGCTCTGGAACTGAGTTCTGCAAATCATCTTAATCTCTATACGGCAAAAATAAATCATCTGTGGATTTAATACATGTTTATTTAATATTTCATCTTCTCCGTATCACATTTCACTACTAATGCGGTGATGCAGTGGACATGAGGACAAACACAAGTCTGGACCAAAAATCCTGAAATTTACACCAGTCTAGAGACAAAGTTCCTATAATATTCTACAAACGCTTCTAACCCTTAACAACAACGCATTGAGCCAAGATGTCGTCTAAATACATCGATGAATGTCTCTGCAAAAGTGCTAAACACGCTTTCTGGATGCAAAGTAAGGTCTGAGCTGTGAATAAAACACTTGGGTGTGAGAGTCTTTTATTGCTGTTCTGTGGGTTTGTTGTGTTTGAAGACAGTTCCACGCAGGTGGGGTGTGTTATTTAGAGGTGGACGTATGGCGGACTGTGGCAGTATGACCATATAGCCATTAATGAACAGCAATAAAAGGCAGTTGAACTAAATCTTTATTCACAGTTCAGATGTTAAGTTAGATCCAGGTCATGGATAGAAAAGAATCAAATATTCCTTTCTGGTGCTTTTTCAGAGATGTGAGGTTGGGATTCTTAGCAAGTCGCGCAGGGGGTTTTCGTGTTTTAATGATGGTGATGTGTCAGCTTTAAGAAGACTTCAGCGTGTGTGTATGTGTGAGTGTGAAGTTCTGACTCCACGTGAAGGCAGTGTGTTCCACAAACGAGAACGAGTTCAAAAGATTAGTGAGTGAGGAACACGTCTGAATTTACAGCCAAATATATTTACTGTTTTCCACGACCTGCTCGTCGCAGCTTTTAACACCTTGACATGAACACATGAGATGAGCTATTATAATACAACCATCATCATCATCATCATCGTCGTCATCACTACAGCAGCTAATTCAACACACTCTACACTTAACTTTAATGTTGACTATAAAATAATAGTGAAATTACTCTTGTTATTCTACAGGTGATTTTTATAAGCCGCTCAAAGCCGGATTTGTGTCATATTCCACCCATCTGACATGAGACGTGACCTTCCTGACCATAAGCCCTGCTGATGTAATGAGACTTGTGTTGATGTAATTTATCTCCTTCACAGAAGTCAGCTCAAAATAATTAAAGAAGCGTTACAAAAACGCACAGCGATTTCCAGAGCCGCACCAAGTCATGCCTTATGTCTAATTTGCTAATTGAGGTTAGGAATAAAGCCATGTGGCTGCCAAACCCTAAGTTTAGTAGTCTGTTAATCTCAGATAGACTTGCACATGGGTCGCCTTGACATGAGGGAACATGACATGACATCAGTCGTCTTGAAGTTGAGCTAAACGGTAAGGTGTAAACTGAATGTTGGTGGAGATGTATATATTGTTCAACGTCATTACAGGCCTCATTCAACAATGCATTTTCTCTCTCTTCTTCAGAAAGTTTGTTAGAAAAGTCAGATTACAAATTCTTATCCAAAAGGCCAATGTTGTGCCCCAAAATGCATGTAATAAAATGTGTGTAAGAGTGTCCTTTAGCGTTCAGAAACTCGGAGTCAAATAAAAACTATTGTTGACTGTTAGAGTGAAAACAGAGTAAGTGGGTTTTGAGAAGTTTCTTTCTTGAGAGCGGTTGGTGAGCGAGGCTCTACGTTTGAAGGCAATCTGACAGATTTGATATTTATTTTGTATTTATACATGTATATTCTCGTCTCTGTATACGGATGGTCCTCGAGTTACGAGTCTCTCTGTCACGACGACGATAGCGATACGACAAAGTTGTAAAAATAGCTGAAGTTTGGCAAGTGTAGCATTATGTGGTATCTCCCGCCTTGTGACACGTCTCACTCTCGTCAGCTGTCTCGCCGTTAGCGCACGGATTTTGTTCTGTGTTTTTCAAAACCCAATTTTGGCGATAGCACGTCTTCCGAATGCCCAAGTATGAACTAGTGTCCGCACTTTGTTAAAATCCACCAAAACTGCGCTACTTTGTAAGCCATTCAAGGTGAAAGCGAAATCGTGATTAAGACGCTGGTGAATAAGTGGCCTCTTGATGTCTCCTGCAGGTGGCGGTTGTGGTGGTGGTGGCAGCCTCGTCTCCACTTAGGATGGGGTTACATCAGCGCGCAGGTCCATCTGAAGTGTCGTTGTATGTTGCTGTGATGACAATAAAGTTCAGTGTAAAGCTGTGAGAATGCTGATCTATGTTTAGCTGATACTGATGCTGGGCCTAAATGCTTCTATGGCCTTGTAGTCAGGTTTAAAAGCACGTCCTGGTGGATTCATAGTTGATGCTGCGTCTTGCACTGTCACCAGAATCTTATGTTATTTCCTTCAAACAGTAAAACACTGTATTTTTAGTCTCAGTATTGCTGCAGCACAACGCAGCACCATACTGCAAAAAATATGCACAGTTTTACAGTGATATTCTGTATTTTGTAATGACACTATTGTACTGTAAATATCAAATACAGTGCGCTTGCTGTAAAAACACAGAGAAACACGTCTGCAGCCGGTTTTATACCGTACATTTATAGTGAACATGTCTCTCTTACACCTGGATCAGATATATGCCACATGTAATAATGGTATCAAATCTGCGTTTGCGAGACGGACAATGATAAAGGCTCAGAAGTCAGCTGATTTAAGCACTAAGAGTCTTTCTGCTGCGCGTCGTCACGGCGATAAGCGGGATTATAAAGGGATTTCACACAGATGCTTGGGAAGGTGCATAAAGAAAGCCGGTGAGAGGAAGACCACGACCCTTTCTAGAGGTGAGGACAGCGTTTTGGAGGGGTCCGAGGATGGGGATGGGGCGCGATTCGGTGGGGGGCTAGGTGTCGCGGGGTCGTAGGTCGGGTCACGCCGATTTAACTCCCAATAGCGCTATGTAGACACGCGTCTATACTTAGCAGCCCTAACAGGATCACATCTTCTTATTGGATTAGCCCAGAGCCACAGCTAAAAGAGCAGTGAGAGCAACATGTGCAGCCTGCACACACACCCACACACACACACACTTCAGTCTCAAATGTTTCGGCCATAATCATATTGGGTGAAACACACACACATCGCACTACAGCTTCAAACGTCTAGCTTCCAATTGTGCCTTTACATTAAAATACTTTACTTATTCGAGAAAGGCTGTAAAAGTTCATTGTTAAACCCAAACTCATCAAACCCTTTTGGACGTTTGAACTAAGAAATGTTACGTGTTGTGAAGTGAGTCGGTGCAGCCAACATGATTATTTCCTGTCCTCTGAATCTTGAAAGTACTGCTTGCTGGAATCATATCCCCAGAACCTCCGGACATAAAATATCGTCGGAGGATCAAATCTGGGCCAGACTAAGGAATACGGCACTACTCCAAATGGTCACCTGGAGCCCGTAAGAAGGACACACCACGTCCGAAAGCAACAAATCCGACTCCAGCTGTGTGACAGACAGAGCAGATTGCACAGGTCAGGAACAAGAAGAGGCATGACGTGGTTCTCAGCTGCTGCTCTGTGGCCAAAACTGAACGCTTTGGAGCCACGGCCACGTTCGGCGAGTGTAATAAATAAACCCCTGTTTGTGCGCGGTAGTGTGTAGCGCTGAAGCAATAATCAACACACTCCGCTTCTGATTCGTCAACGCATTTCCTGAATAAACATCACAATGTGTAAGCAAACGACGGTGAATTTGAGTGTTTTGTGACCACTAAACGCATTAATGTTCAGATTTGCTTTCGAGCATCATTAAAGATCTATTCAAATGGAGGGCTCCAGGTTTACTGCTGTCCCCTCGTGTAGAAGCACGTTTCATACGGCAGCTAAAAAAGCCCAATTCTATCCTGTACCCTTTAGCCTCTCAAGACCACAAATGATGTTCCCAAGTTTTACCACCAGGCGATATCACAAAGTCTGCTACGATACGATTCAGGATCATGAGACGATATCATGTGCTGATTTCCATTCATATCAAATCCCAAAACATCATCTGACCTTTTATTCCTGACCTTTTCCCCACGTCGTGAATTCCACGTCGACTTTTCTTAAGAGCAAATTAAAACAAAACTTGAGAAGAAATGGGTGAATGAGGCTCAATCTTCTCCTCTAATAACACAGACCCCCTGTTACAATATGTACGATGTCTGATCGACCCGGTGGGCTCGCAGATCGTCAAAACCATGTATCGGTGCAGATCGATGTATCGTTACACTCCTAGTTGCGGTTGCCACAGTTGAGTTGAGATTTACCTGGAGGGAAAGCAGGCATGAAGGCAGTCAACGAACTCACCTTGGGCACGGGCTCCAGCTCGACCACCTGGTTGCGGTTCATTAAGCGCTTGACCAGAGCCTCCACATTGGCGTTGTACTTCATGAAGAGCACGTAGGAGGTGTAGCTGGTCAGCAGCGAGATGCTCTCCGTGTAGGTGATGTAGTTGTCCAGGAAGAAGACGATCAGCATGATCAGGTCCAGGATGTAAAAGGAGACGTCACGGAAGAGCGGCCACCAGGTGAGGTTGAGGATCTCGCGGGAGAACAGGGCGCACATGCCAATGACGAAGAGGATGTTGAAGACGGCCGAGCCCACGATGGTGCCAATGCCCACGTTGCTGTGCGAGATGAAGACGCCAATCACCGAGGTGAAGAGCTCCGGCGCCGAGCCCCCTGCCGCCATGAAGGTGGCGCCGGCCACGTCGTCCGAGATCTCCAGCTTCTCGGTGATGACGGTCAGCGCCGGCACGAAGAACTCGTCGCACACGATGGCCAGGGCGATGAACATGTAGAGCATGCCGAACATGTGCAGCACCACCGCGCCCTGCCGACGCTCCTCCAGCGTGAACAGGTCCTCGGGGTAGTCGCCCTGATTCTCCATCCCCGACGCCATGGCTACCGGCAGGTCTGTCTCCGTCGACGCCGTGCCGTTGGGCCCCGCCCGGGTCGAGCGCAGAGTTCGGTGGGAAAGAGGTTGCCTGTGCGTCCAGCCGAGCATGGGGCCGGCCGTTTCTTTGAAGGCACTCCAGGACAGGAGCAGGGACAGCGCCAGGACGCTGATGGCGAAGACGAGCAGCCGGGACGGGCGCAGTTTCCTGCGGACGTGGTGACGCGTGCGACGCTTGGTGCGACCCCGCGTGGAAACCGACTTCGCTCCTGGCTCCGACTGCCCCGGTTCCAGGACGATGATGGTGGGAACCATGTTTGACGGGCAGCTGGGCGACGGTCCGACGAAGTGTCTGGGCTCTATGGGGTGCCGGACATTGCTCCGACCCCGCGCTCTTAAACCTGATGGGAAGCAGGACAAACTCCACGCCGACTCCACACGGGGTCCAGATCCTCTAACGGCTTCCTCATAATAGTGTCTGGAAAACGAGGGACAGAACACGTTAGTAAAAATCTGCAAATGTTTGTGAAAATCGGCCTTAAGAAGAAATCTGAACGTTCTGACTTGAGGCCTTGTTGCCATGTAAGTGGTGATGGTGGTGTAGTGGTTAGGATACTCGTCTCTGCACCAAGAGGTTATGGGTTGGAATCCCACCTCCAGCACTACCATCACTGGCTCCCTGAGCGAGAGCCTTAACCCCATGTGACTCCAGGGAGAGTGTGTCTGAAATTAGGATTATGGAGGTCACTCTGGATAAGAGCGTCTGCTAAATATCAGCGATTGAGCTGGACCGGGTGTCCTGGAGTGTGTTGGTCCACCTGTAAACCTCGGTGATGTGTGTGTGTGATTTGGTAGAAAAATCTAAGAAATCTTCATATCAGCAGGAAGACTGAAGTCCCGGCTGGTGGAGATCAACTCTGAAGCTAAATGTGAAAGAGTTGATGAAATATTGATCACTAGGAGAAGGGTCACGTCAGTCCTGCTTCTATTTTAAGAAGGTTGGGGTAATACACACGGTCCTGCAGCGCTGCTAATCATAAATTGATTATTGTGGAAAACGAATATAGCACTAAAAGCTCAGTGCAAGGGGCTTATTGATTACAGAATCAATCTAATGTAGACTGAAGCACCGAGTCAATGATCTACATCGATACATCAATTCTTTGATCGACAAGCCCATAGTATTGAGTCGATGTATTGGTGTAGATTAACGTATTGTCACACCCCTTGTGAAAGGGACTTGAACTGTACGATGAATACAGAAAAAATGTGAATTTTTATGAGGTGCATCAGTAACCCACAGCTTTGAACAGATGTTCCAGGAGAAGCCATGAGTCGGGAAGCTCACCTGGTGGGGAGCGATCAGAGGTCAGGTGAGCTCATCTTTAGCTCCTAAACCAATTAATAAAGCACACGGCTTTAATCCACCACCACACACACACTCTCTCAACACACACACACACACTGCACTGCTAAATTCCTGCTCACACCTCTCTCTCATGCAGATTTATTCTAATATTGAGTCTACATGCAAACGCACCACATCAAATAAGCATCACTCATTACACCAGATTTACATCTTTTGAAAGAGTGATCATTTCCAAATCGAAACACAACATTTTTACAGATTATTTTACCCAATAAAATGATGCTCACCACCAGGTGAAATGCGGCAAGTCAAAGTGGGCGAAGCTGAAGTCGACGGTGGTTTGTTCAAGTGTGTGTTTTAACACTGGGTTCAGTTAATGTCCGGCAGCACCCTGAGGCGCTTTCTGTCCATCTGTCAGACCAACCTCTTAATCCGATCAATAAGCTCTTGATAGTCTGGTTTCCCCCAAAGCTCCATCACTCTAATTTACACTCCATTAACTTTCACTTTTACACAGTGAGGGAAAAACTTACAGTTGGACAAACAATGCAACGAAAAAAAGAACTCAACACATACAGCAGTATAAAAAGAAAGATTCTTTACTTAGTAAAACCTAACACCACATCCTAATGAAAGAATCAAGCTGAGGCTGTGGTCACTCACAAATAAAAAACACTCCAATTTGAGCGAATCATTTCAGAATTTGAACTTAGCTCTATTTTTAACAAATAAATTAGGAGAAATATAAACATATGACTGACTTTATTTACTTTAACACTGATTACAAGACTTATTTGAACTCAACAACACTTTTATACTTCATTTATGTGTACTTTGGATTATTTTAAGCATCAGGTTTTGGTCTCACCAAGCAATTAGTGGTTCCTCCATCCAATTAAAGATTATTCACAGCGCGGTTTAAGTTTTAGGTGCCGTTTTAACTCATCCTTGGTTTTTACACAACTACAGTGTTAACGAATGGTTAATCGATTAATTAGGAGATTAATTTTATAATTACAAAACGAACTCTAGGTCAAAGGCAAGAAACTGAAACAGGTCAAGACATTTCCACCGAAATCCTCCCAAAAACCGCCACTCAGCCTCATTAAACTCCACAAACTACCACAAAAACGCCGCGTCTCTTTCAAACCGAACTCCGCCCGTAGCTGGTGCCGTAGTTCCCCCGCTACAGAGGCTGGTTAAACACCACAGCAAACAGACAGCAATGAAGGAGTGATGAGGGCAAAGAAAAGAGGAAAGGTGTTATTTATTCGTTTATTTATTTACCTCCGTTTCTGTAGTTTGTTTCGGAGAGCGCGAGACAATCCAACTCCGAGATGCGACCGGGGAACGAGAGCATGGATCAGGGATGAGAGGACAGATAGAGAGATAAACCTCCCTCTCTCTCCCTCCCTCCCTCCCGCTCTCTCTCTCTCTCTCTCTCTCTCTCTCCTGTCCTTCACTGGACAAGGTGAGGTCATTACAGGTCTCCCTTATTAAAGAGCGCTGCGCATCTCCCCCTTATTGGCGAAATTATTTCTTAATTAATATGCTCATTTGCATATTCAGTGAAATACAGGTATCTGTAATACAGCGTGTTCACAAATCACACCTTGGCTTTGTGAATGTTTGGAAGATGTAAATGTCCCTGCAGTATTTTATTTTAGTAACACAGTAAAATACTGTACTCTAAAGAAAAAAGAGAAAAGTCTTCTGATTGCAGACCTGCTTCACATCACATCTCTTCAAATCAGTGAATGTTTCCTCTCTGCTTCAAATGTTCACAGACTTCATTGAGTAAATGATTTTGAGTAAAGGCCCTTTCAAAAATGTCTGAATTCTAAGCTGCTTAAAATTTTTTCATCATAAATATGACAATTCCTGTAATTCTGACATAAGATAAATACTTACAGTAGGTCAACACAGCACAATAGTGCCAAAAAGGCAAACTTTTTATAGCGGCATACCGTATTTTTGATTACAGTAATGTACCCTATCAAATACAGTTTGCTTGCTGTAAAAATACGTAAAATTTGCAGTTAGACTCGACAGTGTGGGTAAATAACGGAAGAACTGGCAGATGTCACTTTATATGTAAGATTCCAAGAACTATCCTTTTGGGATATTTGCTAAGCCCATTATGCCTTCCTCTCTCACTGTTTATACTCCGCTCTGCGTACATGACCTCTGCTTTGTTCCCAGCGCGGGGTCAACCCTAATTTCGCAGGAGCGATGAGAGAAAAGGAGGGGGAAAATGAGAAAGGGAAGAACGCTTCTCTAAGCCATTATGCAACTTCCCCCGTCTCTCTCCTCCTCTTCACACAAGATCATCTCTCCTTCTCCGTTTTTTACAGGAGTAAAGGTCCACGCCGCTTGCCCCTGCCCGCCCTCCCGCAGCTGGGTGGGCTCCCCCCCGTTTTGAAAGCCCCCCGCCCCAGATTAGAGCCTCTTTGTAAGGAGGAGCAGATTAAACAGCCCAAATCTGCCCCAGGGCTTTAAATAGTGGGGAAGTGTGCGGTGATCTCAACGCTGGCCCAACACACCGGCCGGAACATTTCAGCTTTCAGCTTAACTCCCGTCTAATTCTGCTGCTCCTCGTCTTCCTCCAGCTGCCCAAATCTTCCTCTTCTCCCTCAGGCCTGCTCCAGAAGCTACTGGGGGATTCGACCCTTGGCCTCTAATTACACAATCTTTAATGCAATTTGTTACTTTTGTACATCATTTGGCATCAGAAAAACTGGCATCAGAACTTCAAAAGTTCAAAAGTTTGTTGAGTTGTGATAATTTGTTTATTTATTTCAACCATCCATCCTCTACTTCTGGAATATTCACCTTTTCTTTCTCATTCTGTGACCTATTCGGGTAAATTTGGTGGTTTCCCATAAGGCTTGTAAGGCCTTTTCTCCCTAATCACAGCAGGGTCAGCTCCTGGTGATCACCTGACGAGCTGAATCAGGTGCGTCCGATATGGCCAAATGCTGAGCTCTAGCAACACTGTAAATATGATCAAGTGTTCAAGTTGTCTCGGCGTGACGACAAGATGCTGAGACGGCAGGTGCCGAGGTGTAGAGAGTGTAGATGAGAGAGAGGAGAGTGGATGTGATGCTGAGTGCAGGAGATGAGATTTAATCCTATTTTAATCGTGGTGGGATTAAGAATACACAGCGTCTCCTAATCCACCCAGATTACCCACACTGCTTTCCCGCTCAGGAGGAGGAGGAGGAAGAGGAGGAGGAGGGGGAGTTGTGTAATCAAGGGCATTTAGGGTGATTTACTTACCAAGGTTTCATTACCTCCAAGGAACCGAGCTGCACACACACCTGAAACATAGCTAAAAACCAAGTGTGTGTGAAATGGAGAAGGGTTTACGTGGTGGTAACTTTAGAATATTTTAATGACGGTTGTTGATCTATCTTTATAGACTGAGGAACATCACAGACTACGAAGCTATATATATATATATATGTATGTGTATACTGTATATAAATGAGGGCCAGTGTGTGCTTAAAAAGTCTTAACTTAATTTCTGATTAGAGCTGCCTTTATCCTTTTACTCACTGAAACCTACATGTAGAGCGCCACCTACTGGACAATACTATAATTACAATTTTACACATTTTTAAAAACAATTTTATTCATCTTAATGCTTGGCCTGACTCCTTTCTAGCTTGACTGTCTGACTGATCCTCTAGTGAGGCAGATACTCAAGGACTAATTGCTAGCATTCACATGGTGTATTCACCAGCTACTGAGTTTGGGTTTATTGGCCATTCTAGGCTAAAGGAGACGATTTTTCAAACTCTGACCCATAAGAATGCCTCAAGGGTTAAAGGGGTTACAATGCATAACTGAGTAGGATTAAACTGGGTTAGGAGTGGTTTTATGTTGACATTAAGGATTGGCAAAAGTTGGGAACTCAGGATCAATAATGTAAGGTTTTTTCAGTTTAATGTGATGAACAAAGGTATCGTATGTAAACAAGTTGTGTTAAATTTTACGCATCACTTTCTAAAATATCTCTAAAATATCTCCATTCATTTGAGTTGTATAGAAAAAGAAACAATTCAGAACCAACGGTGATTCCCGCTTAAGGCCAAGACCGAACTCATGAACATTTACATTTAAGTCTGTATCAATAACTACTATCAATAAGTACTGCCCCATAAATGTAAAAATACATATTTTTCTCTTTCCGTCTCTTTATTCATCTCAGCTGGAGGACCATGGTGGAGTCGCCATATCGCTTAACTCTGGATGAGGCCTCCAGCTCCTTCTGGAAGAGTTTCTCCACAATTCCAGCGCCAAAGGCTTCGCCCAGCACGTTAATCATTGTCCGACAGCGATCTCTGGGCCAAAAAAAATACAGATGCTATTTAAAGTCAGACATCTGACCGTCCTGGATCAATTAGTCATGTTAACCTTACGTACAGCAGCCAGTCGACGATGAGGAGCAGAGTGACGTCACTGACCGGGAGACCCACAGCACTCAGCACCACCATCATGGACACCATCCCTGCGTTCGGTATTCCGGCCGCACCGATGCTGGCTGCGGTTGCCGTGATACTACACTCCACAAGACAGAGGCAGAGCTTAGCATCCAACAATCCCCATATGGGCTGTCTCATCACTATCATTTTGCTCTCAAAGTAAAGCCCTCAATCCACATGCAGTCATTTCTAATTTCTCAACAAATAAAGGGAGACCCTGTCAATATTATATCGTTTAAATACACAATGAGGTTATTTTCATTAAGAGAGAAGGTTTTGTGATAACAACAGACATCAAACTGCTCTCATATGGTGTGTTGGTGGAGCCTAATGGTTACCTGATGGCGACCAGTTGGCCCAGGTGGAGATGGTAGCTATTGATCTGGGCAATAAAGACGGCCGCTACAGCCTCATACAGGGCCGTGCCGTCCATGTTGACGGTGGCCCCGATGGGCAGCATGAAGCGGGTGATGCGCTTGTCCAGGCCATTGTTCCTCTCGGCACAGGTATACTGTAGACACTTACTTTAGACACTTTCAGCTCAGTGTGTAGGTGAGAGCGTTGTGTTCTGTACCTGGACGAGATGGTCAGTGCAGTGAGCAGAGCCTGAGCCATTCCCCACGCAAACACATACGGGTTCTTACGCACCAGAACCAAGTACAGCAAAGGCAGAACCACCATCGAGTGGATGACCAACCTACACAAACACAAACGCATCAAATTCATTTATTAACATTTGCATTTGCTGTCGTTTTTGTTTTTGCAAAGGCCACAAAGTTATTTGAGAGTCATCAACATCTGTTAGTCAGGAACTAGTTAGCAGTGTTGAAGAGTAGCTAAAGTGAGCAACACTACTAACTTGACTGTAGTGACCTTGGGTCATAAAGTTGTTAAATCCACCACTGGCTGTTTTGAGATAAGTGCTGCCTTAGTGTGCGACCTCTCACACTATTATTATTTGCATTATGTTTGATAATGTTTTAAATAAAGAATGTGTTCCCGGTTGTTCCCTGCCTTGCGCCCGTCAAGTTCCCGGGATAGGCTCCGGTTCTCCGCGACCGCAGTTGGGATTAAGCGGTTCAGATGATGAACGAATGAATCAATGAATGTACACCTTCATGTAATCTATTTCACTTTCTAAAAAATAGAAATTGTGTGGGTTTTTTTAAGAAGAAATGTGGCACTGCTGGGTGAACATATGAACAGTTTACAGGAAGGTTGAAGTTTCAGAATTAAATTATGAATGCAGTACAAATAGAAAAGTGAATTTAACTCACATATTGGGAGGCGTTGGGCTCCAACGACTGCAGTGCTACACGTTTAGACTTGTACTGTTACGAATAAGAAATATAAGAAATCAGCGATTAATCAAGTAACAAAAGTACGGCATGGTGGCATCAGAAGTCTAATCTCCGAGGAAACTGTTTCTCACCTGCTGAAAACAAGCCTGGACCAGGTTCTCCGGAAACGTATTTCTGCAAAAAATAAAATGACTTTAGTCTGAGTGCAAAAGTCTCTAGTCAGCCCTTATTTCTTTAGATTTTGATGGAATAATGAGACAACAGGTGCAGAATTATATTGCAACAGGTGCAAATATATATGTAATGTACGTAATAAAATTCCATATAATCTTTCCACAATATTGTAATTTTCTAGAAAGTGAAACCGCACATTTGAAGGCTCAAGTTTTAAGGAAGTTACGAAAATTAAAAAAATAGAAACAAACAGGCCTTTTCACATTATTCTAACATTTTTGAGATGCACCAGTATACAGGGCCGGAGCTTCCATAACGCGTATCATGCACTACGTGTAAGGCACCAAAAATCGGCTAAAGAAAAATCACCATAATCATAGTAGTAAACCACAAAATTGCATCCAAAAACAGCAATGGTAATTATGCAGCTCTGCTACAAAGTAGAGGAGCAACAAGTTGAACCTTCACATTCAGGGACGTAGTACCAAATTCTGGGCCCTATACACAAGCAGTCTCCGTGGTCCCCCTCCCAATAATAAAATAAAATTCCACACCTCTCAAGGGCCCCCTACCCACTTGGGGCCCTGGTAAGTCAGTCCCCTTTTCCCCCACTACGACGCCCCTGTTCACATTCATACCCAGTTATGTCAAGTCCAAATCAATTTTAACAAAAAAGAGATGTGCTTGGATCTTTGCACAGGACTGTACATAAAGTGATGGACTATGATGTATAAGGTCACCTGGTCAGATCCAGCATGGCGTCTAGGCCGGACACCAGCTCCGACGTGGCATTCTGCTCCACATCTGTGGAATAAGAGGATTCTCCCGGTTTGATGCTCACCACCAAAACCATTCCTGAAATTCAGACAGAGACCACACTCACTCACATGTTAGTGCTGTGTACCTTTTCACCAGTCAGTGACTTAAAAAATAAATTCAGAAATGCCATAATGGAAGCACTGGGAGGAGTGGAGTTGAAGACTTGTGGTTGAGCTCTATTTTAGATTCGACACTGTAATTAGTTCATCTTAAACGGGAAACTAATCATCTTATGTAAGCTTAGAAATTAAAGCATTAAATGTGTCTGAATTGAGCAGTAACTCATGTATTTATTGAAAAATAACTTTTGAAAGTTGAGTTCCAAAATAACTAACATAAAGTTGTGAGTTTTCAGGCTTTTGAATTAAAACTAGTAAAAACATTCATGTATATCTTTTCTGAACTTGTTTAAATTGCATTCATTGCATATCCACTTGAAATGATGCAACAATTTAAGGACACTCAGATCTACTATGTTATTTCTTCAAAAATCAATTTTGTGTTAATTCATGAGCATTTATAATTATGTGTTTTGGAGGATTGTGTAATGTCAACTTCTTTCATTAATATATGACGTTAGGAGAGTTTTGCACCTTTGGCCAGAATTTTGGCAATAATTTATCAAATTAATTCACTGTTGCATTCAGAATTACATTTGCAACAAATGTGACTATTATGTTGCCCCTGCTAAAACACATTTGCTTTGTAGAAATTGTAGATGTTGAAGGTGTGATGTGGCAAAATAATAATCAATTTAATTCCGAATGCAACAGCGGAGGAAAATCCGGCTACATGTGCCAACGTTCCTGATGAAGGTACAGAATTGAGATTTTTTTTGACTCAGGTGTAGATTCCCTTCTTTAATTTGTTGCCAGATTTGGAGAGTTTCACTCCTGTGAGGGTGTAATTGTGTCCAGTGTGGAAATGGGGTGTAATTGTAATTGTTACCCAGTAAAGCTGCTGTCATGGTGGTGCTGATGTAGTAGAGCGTCGCTCTCAAGCCGATCTTCCCGGATGCTCCCGACTCCAACGACGCCACACCTGCAGCCAGGACGCATGTGGTTTCTGTTGAGGAACTGTGCATGTTGCTCACAGGTTGTGTGTGTTGTGCTGCCTGTGAGGATGCTGGAGAAGACCAGCGGCAGGATGACTGCCTTCAACATGCGCATCAGGATTTCTCCCGGAAAGCAGAAATAATGCAGCTGGATTTGGGAGAGCGGGACGCGTTCCCGAACCAGCACACCTAGCACTACACCTTTCACAACAAAATCCCCACATAAAAGAAAATTACAGAAATACGTACTGGAAAACCAGAGGGATTATCTTCAGAGCAATGTAAAGAGAGAAAGATAGAGATGATTCCACAGCAGATGAAGCTACTGACCACTTAAAGTGCAGAAATGACAGGAAATCTTATACTTAAATTTGTTCTTAGGAAAGTAAAGACAGTTAAATCTTATTAACTTCAGATCATTTAACTCTGAATATAAGTGAAATGATCTGAAGCTACTTCTGCAATAAGTTAGTTTACACCTGATGGCGCGGTTTAATAAAGCAGGTTCATTTTAATAAAGCAAGTCTAACATTTTAGGTAAATAAACTGAAAAAGCCTATTTTGTACCTGCCACTGGTATTTTTCTTTCCCTTTTCATTTTTGAACACACAAATCATGATGACAATATAATCGGTGACATTCTTACCCAGGGGGATGGACATCATTGTGGTGATTAGCAGCTTGTTCTTCTTTATACAGCGCCTTAAACGCACAGCCATTTTTACACAATTTCCCTGTTTTACTCAAAACACACACACGCACACACACAGCTTTTCTTCTCAAACAGTCTTCTGATGAAAAAATCTTATCCCTCCCTCTAAAAACCAGGATTGACTAAAGGTTAACCATCGCTCTCATGGATAAACTTTTAACTCCACTTAATAGCCTAACTGATTTCTCAATGAATGGATATTACAAAAAAAATACAAATATTAATCTACAGTTAAAACACGACTGTCTTATTGTTACACACGTTACACAGAATTATTTTATTTTTAAACTGATCTTTAACCTTCTCCTGCTGAACTTTTTATCTGAAGCAAATGAAGCTGTTATTTGGCTGAAAAGTGGATTACAACAACAGGTCCTGTAATGACTGTCGAGGACGTTGATGATTAGAGGTTTTAATCCAAAATGTTTGCTGCTGTTGCATATTCAGAAACCTACACACACACAGGTCAAAAACATATTAAACTTTATTCTTCATAATCCCCATCTCAGAACAAGATGGCAAAGTAGCTGTCGGGTACAATACTGTAAAAAGACTTGAAATAAACAAATCACGGCAACGACACCAACACGCAAGAGCAGAGAGTACGAGAACCAACAAGTCTCCAGAGGAGCTCAACTGTGGAAGATGATCTCAAATTTAAAACGAGCAGTTACACAATTTCAACTCACTTTCATAAGCCGTCAGGTTTTAAAATCAGTTCACACAAATGAAAATGTGAAGAATAGCTGTGTTTAAATACGTTCCATCAGTTCAAGTGCGGCCTCAAAGTCTCAAGAAAAATCGCATTATTAAAGCTTGACATTTTACATGAACATCATATCTAATTTATCTGTACGATGTTGTGTATTGCTGGAAACAACCATCATATAAGGTTGAGTTTGAACTCTTAAACATAGCCGCGAACACGTTTAAAGTGAGTTTATTGATGGTTTTTAGTTGAAGTAAATGAAAGACGTGGGTACCAGTGACTTACTGATCACATCACGTTATACACAGAAAGTACCAAAACCAAGAGAGTGTCTGCATCACTTCTGGCCACTTTAGTCCTCTAATGGACAGATCAAGTCTCAACCGATTATCAGCCTTCCCGATCATTAGCATCATATACCTATTATTTTTTATGATTATCAGTATCTGGAATTTTTTAAATTAATACTAGAGTTACTGAACCGATTTATTCCTTGATTTTTACTTGTTTGACACGACTAAAAACGGCTGCTGGGACCTTTTTGTGTTAAAAACATGACGAAACAGTTCTTAGAATGAATCATACACTAAAATGCATTTCCAGTAAGTTTTGAGTATTAAGTTACTCTAAAGTTTGACACTAATTTTCATTTTTACAGCCGACAAATATCAATCGAAATCATCTTGACCAGTAATATTCAGTATCGGTATTAGCTCTGAAGAAAAACCTTTTAAAACAAACAGCACAAACAGGTGAAACTGTAACGTGAGCACGTCAGTGAGAAGCTTTACTAAAGAATCGCAAAAACATACAGAACATAAACGGCAAATGTAACGAGGGTCGGGGTTTGGGGAGGTGCCGCTTGGAACATGAACACCAGGTGAAAATATAGGCAATAAAATGACAGGAAATCAGCTTACTTACTGTAGATTACCTTGTAATACCTTAGCAACAGTGGTCAAAGTACCAACACGATGAAAAAAACAATTACGTGTTTTTAAAAGTCTCATTTTTAGTAACGACTTCTATTATAGAACCGCGTTAAACCCGGGAAACGCAGCAGTGAGTATAACACGGTTTATATTCAGTATATATTCAATCAACGTTCATGTTAAGTTATTAACATTAATATACAGTTTATGCAATTTAACTGGAATACACATTGCTAGGTATTGTTTTTAATATCATAATTTTGTCACTTTTTCAAGATGCGTTTACAAGACTTGTGGTTTGTTCTTTTATAAATGTGCAATTTTCTGCTTTACTTTTCCAGGTTCTTACTGAAAGTGAGACTTTAACTTAACGCTTCATATCTCGGGGTGCTGTGAGATGTGAGGGAATTAAATCTCCTGGTTTTCAGCTGGATGAAATGAACATTAAAGTCAACACATCATTACTCAGACTTTACTGTGGTTGAGGCAGATATTTACACCTTTATGGGCTTTGTGTTTGCTGTGCTCACCCTTCATTCATCACCCTTTATTATCGTGCAACAATGCCGCTTATCTTCACTTTTTCACACCAGTTTCAGCCTTTTTAACCCTAATTTGATTAAATGAGCCGCATTCCTTAATCTAAACTATGTTCACATCCCAAAAAATAAAACTGGAAATGAGCTACTTTGAGTAGAGTTTTCTTCTCAATCCTATTTATTTCTATGTAATCATTCAGTAAATTTCAACGCTGGGACGGAAACTGCTGCAGCCTCCCAAAAGCCTTCAAATCAAAATAAATGTGCTGAATTTGAGCTAATTTAAGTGTAAAGTTTTCTCCAACACGGCGGAATGCGAGCCTAGTGCTGAATCTGCTGAAGTCTAGAAGTCAGAACTCGACGACATTCAGAGCAGAATCTAATTTTCACATTCATAACTGAGCGAGTGCTTTACAGCCGCGAACATAAAAGCTGCAAAAATCATCTACAAGTCAAAACATCTGAAAATATCACGTTTCAATTTCTTCCAGTCATGTTAAGATTATTCCTGCTCCTGCTTATACTTGAGTTGAAATGATCTTTAAATCGCTCGATGAAAATAGGATTAATGTCTTGGAGAAAGAGAGAATAATCTCAAAATAAATGAAACATCTTAATTTCAGGATGATTTCATCTGCAGCAGTGTTTAAAATCACTCTCAACATCTATAGTTCAATCTTTCGTTAAGCAATAAGCATAAAATACATCAACTAAACAGCTGTTCACCACAAATAAAGAAACGTCAAATTCAACACTTGTAGAGAAGTGGGGGCCACTCCAGTGCACATGCTTTTCAAAAACAGAAATGATCTAATTACAACTAAGTAAACGGTTGGTGACAAAACCCAACATCTGATTACCAAAAACAAAAAGCTTTTAAATGTGTTGCGTTCGTTGACGACACTAGCACTCAAATGCTTCAAATGGCCTCAAAATGTGTTGATTCGTTTTTTAGTAATATTTTAAGACAAAACCAATGTTGTTGTTTATACTCTGTACATATTTGTATATAAAGTACCTACATCATATTTTTATCCAGAATGATGAACCATTCCAAACGTACTGAGAAATGTGTACTGGTGCATCTCAAAAATTAGAATGTCATGAAAAAGGAGATTTCTTTTCAGATTTGCACTCAAAACCCTGTATATGCTTCAAACTTCAAACATTTCAACCCTGTGAAAACCCTGCTGAGGGATCGTAGATAATATTCGGATTATTTGAGATATTGGTTTTACGATTTTCACAAAGTCATCCATAATCATCAACATCAAAACACACAAAAACAACGAAACCAAAAAGATCTGAAATACTTCACATTATGTGTAACAAATATAGCATACACACAGGCTCACCTTCTTCATGAACGCACCAAACTAAACACTTTGAAACGTGAATATTTTTCACCATATTCTGTTCTTTATGAAAGTGAAAGAGCACATATGAATGAACTGAATTTCCATTTAACCAACTTGTTTCCACGACGTTCTCATGTTTTGGAGATGCACCAGTATAGCACCAGAAGTGACGAATGAAAACCATGTTTCACAAGCATCACCTTGTCATTATTATTATTCACATTATTATTAATCAGAAAGTTGCTGCAGGACGAGAGGAAAGCCTCGGGAGACGACCACTTTCACCAGATTCCAGACAACAAAAATGTGACTTGTTTTTAGAGGGCAAATGAAGCACAGCGCCACCTAGCGCCCCTCATTCTACACTACAGCGCTACAACGAAACGAGTGTGGGTCAGATTCGCACCATCATTCAGGAAAACCAGGAGCTTCCACGGAGTCGCTGTTGTCACGGTGATGTTCGGGGGTTGAAAATTGAGTTCCTGGTGGGTTGCTAGGATACCGAGATGAGGGCGCTGGTTGTGTTGCTAAGCGACGGTCAGGTGAAGAGACTGGTGAAGTTAAGGAAAAGTTAAGAAGGTCACCAAAATCCCCACATATATATATAAAACATCTAAAACATCATCTCACCAGCTCTCTCTCACAGCCTCGATGTCACTCAGCAGATTCTGGGCCAAACATATTCCAAATATCTGAAATCACACAAGTCAGAGATCAATGCCTATGAAAATGGAAGAGTTGTGTTATTAAACGGAGTGATCTTGAGAACACAGCACAGCACTCAGTGCACCACGACCAAACGTAACCTCTGCATTTGACCCATGCGTGAAGGAGCAGCGGCGAGCTTTACAGCAGTGTTTGGGGACGGTACTTTGTTCACGAGTACCTCTCATGAGCAGTGGTACTTTTAGCGGACTGGGACTTGAACCGATGACCCTCAGATCACGGGGCCAACTCCCTAACTGCTACACCACCGAGTGCCCCGTTCATCTCCTCCTCCATCCAGACACCAACGGAATCACTGAGCCGCTCAACAAGACCGATCACCTTCTTCGATCCTTCTTTTGCATGTTTACGTTTCTATTTCTTCACAAACTTTCTGCTTCTTCTTAAAGTGAAAAGGCCAGTTTTTCCCGGTTCTGGTCACAGTGGGGCGCCATCAACATTTATTATCAGGTGAATTGATTGATCGGTGAACCGATTTTTTGAACCCAGCCCTATTTAAAATGGCCTTTATCATTTCTCCTTTTATACCGTTTTCATCCTTTTATCCCTTTCTACTTGTTGTAGCACACAGTGATCACACCACGTCTTCCTGCTCTAGTCATTACTGCTGCTGGCTCTTCTCCAGCTCCGCTGTCTTTCTGCTCTGTACATTTCGCTCACTCTCTCTTTTCTGTCTCGTCACGATCATTGTTTTCCTTTCCTCTCTCCCTCCTGAATATTTTATCTCTTCAGTTTGTTGCCTTTCGGGACAGTTTTCGTTGTTCTCTCTTCCTCTGATCCAAAGTTTTTATTATTATTATTTATTTATTATTACAGTATTAGTTTGCAGCACTCTGAACCATCTTCTCCAGGCAACGCTCTGGCAAACAGCGGCCCGCAATCACTTCTGGGATGATAAGAACTTAAACCACAGCTGATCATTCCACATTTTAAAACCAGTCTGAGGACTAACACAATAAACACCATTCAAATAAAACTACATTTGATTTTGCAGACACACACACACACACACCTGTAGCAAAGCGATGCCTATAAAGATGCCAGCCACCACGGTGAGGTTCTCCTGCAGCCATTTCTCAAACTGCGGCACACAGCCCTTAGTGTAGATGAACGTCTTCTGCTCCGTGTCCTACACACACACACATTTACCACAAAACAGTCAAAACCCTAAAAGACCTGAGATGCAGTGACTGAGCACAGCGTTAAATCATCAAATTCAAATTCAGGAAATATGGACAGAGGCTGGGTCCAGCAACGGGGAAGTGTGTGTGTGTGTGTGTGTGTGTACGTACAGGTTTGCCCCTGATATCGTAGCCACACTGAGTATTAATGACGTCCTCCTACAGAGAGAGAGAGAGAGAGAGAGATACAGAGCCTTGAATAAATAACAATAATTATAAATAATACTTTGCAATAATAAAGTAAAAGTGCAGATTTACCACATTTTCTAGTTTTAAATGTATATTTACAGTATTTATGTGTTTACATTCTATCTTCATTTCTGTAGTCTGTACAAAACGGAGCCACATCATCTCATCTCTCTGTGTGCTTTGGAAACATTTACAATTTACAGCCTGTTCTTTAAAAAGTACAGCATTTTAGTGTGTTATGAACATACAGTAAAACACTGTACATTTACAGCAATCGGTTCCTGTGTACTCGAGGTGTGTGTGTGTGAACTGACAGCAGGGTCCTTGGTGCAGCAGGAGAAGGGAACTCCGCATTTCTCTCGGCTCAGGTTGGTGTCGGTGCAGTTAAAGTAGATGTTCAGATTCCAGTCCTCAGGGCCGAATGCTCCACAACACTCCCACTGCACACACATAAACACAGCATAAGTACCTCAGCGGTACCTCTTACCGGTTCGGGACTTAAACCAGCCATCTTATGATCACAGGACCCACTCCTTAACCGTCACAGTACCAACTGTCCCACTTGAAGAGTTAAACATTGAGCCTAAGAAAGGTAAATACAATAAAGTGTAGAACTGCAGGAAACTCAACAAGCTCATGTTTTCACACATATACATGGCAATAAAATGTGTGTAAGAGCACTCTCCTAGGAACAAATCTTACTCAGAAAATGCTGGTGAATATCAGAATCAATAAATGAGAAAAAAAAATCAAATCAGCCATCCCCCACATCTTTCATCTTCAATGCTTCATCCAAGACATCCCCTTAAAAATCCAGAGTCTTCTATATCGCAACGTATATCAGCTGGGCTAAAGAACCGCAACCTGATTTTTAATCGAATACCATGAAGCCCTAAACTCTTAATATCAACCGTGTGTGATGTGAAGGTGGGAGCCGAGGAAGGCGGCGTTCTCACGTATTCCTGTGTGAAGTCAATAAGGTTCTGCAGGTCGATGTCGTCTCTGTAGGCCCGGATGTTGTTGTTGATGAAGAACTTGAGCTGATCTTTAATCCAGTCCTTGAAGACGAAGGCCAGAACGCCAGCCGTCAGCTCCAAGAAGAAGATGATGCCCAAAAACACTGAGAACTGCACGAGAGGAGAGGAGCAAAATAGAGGAGTAAAAACTCCCTCACCGAGCAGAATGGTTTTACTCTCACAGGAGAAAATGAAAGTCAAACTCTAATGATAGTGTAGTTTGGCACATCTTGCACACACACACACACACACAGCAATAGAAGGACGACTTACAAACTTGAGAAGGAAAGAATTTTCTCGCAGCGCCCCGATGCAGCCGGCAAAGCCCAGCACAAACATCACGCCTCCCACCACCAGGAAGAGCCAGACCGGGTCAAACCCCCCCAGATCCGTGATGGACGAGATGTTGGACAACACGCCCTGACACACACACACACGGCTAATGGATTTATGTTGCACATCATCACATACAATCATACAATTACACACTGTGCATATACTATTACCATTATAAAGCATGTATAATATAGTAAATACACGATTACAAACAACAGCGTATGAAACTTCACCCACCTTCTCACTCCAAGCCCACAAAGCTACGGACAGGAAGGCCACCCCCAGAAGCTTAAAACCAGAACACACACACGTATTAGACCAGCACAACAACAAGCCCCGTCTACCTCTCACACCACGTCTCCACACACACACACACACATAGTAACGCCAAAACAAGCATGAGAACCCATTAAGGGTTTGACGTTTTCCTGGCATTACGTTTCTTCAGCATCTGAAGGGCACACACTGTTGAAACAGAACTTGCTGATTGATGTAATGGAATCCTAATGGGAACTAGAGAAAACCTGATGGTAACATTAAAACACTTATTATAAAACCATAAATGTTAGTATTATTAGTGTTAGTAGTATTACTGGTAGTAGTAATAGTAGTAGTAGTAGAAGTTTCTTCTTCTTCTTTTTCTTCTTCTTACTGGATAAAAAGACACTGTAAGCAACTCTTATTAAATTTAACAAACAGAAAAAAATAAGTTAAACATTTGTAATGTATATGTTTATAATCTGAAGAAATATTTATGCATTACACATAGACATATGTTGATGACATAACCATACAGTGTAAGACTTACAAAAAGGTACATTTTATGAAGAATAACAAGCTAATAACAATATTTTTCATTATTGCTATCATTAATAAGAGAAGCAGTGCCTTTTATTGTTATTGTACAATACGACACCATAAGCAACCCTTATCTCACATGAACATGTGAAAATTAGTGAAAAATACTATGCAATACATTTGAATTTAACAAAATGGGAACACAATGATACAAATATTTGTCATTCACATTTTTACAACACAAAAATATGTATTCATTTTAAAATGTACAGTGAGGAACATAAGTATTTGAACACCCTGCGGTTTTGCAAGTTCTCCCACTTAGAAATCATGGAGGGTCTGAAATTCACATTGTAGGTGCATTCCCACTGTGAGAGACAGAATGAAAAAAAAAATCAGGAAATCACATTGTATGATTTGTAAAGAATTTATTTGTATTGCGCTGCTGCACATAAGTATTTGAACACCTGAGAAAATCAGTGTTAATATCCGGTACAGAAGCCTTTGTTTGCAATTACAGAGGTCAAACGTTTCCTGTAGTTCTTGACCAGGTTTGCACACACTGCAACAGGGATTTTGGCCCACTCCTCCACACAGATCTTCCCTAGATCTGTCAGGTTCCGGGGCTGGCGCTGAGCAACACGTTTGAGTTTCAGCTCCCTCCAAAGATTTCCGAGGGTTCCGAGGTTGTTGCTCAAAATCTCACAATACATGGCCCCATTCCTCCTCTCCTTAATACAGTGCAGTCGTCCTGTCCCCTTCGCAGAAAAGCACCCCCAAAGCATGATGTTTCCACCCCCATGCTTCACAGTAGGGATGGTGTTCTTTGGATGCAACTCCTCCTTCTTTTTCCTCCAAACACGGTGAGTGAAGTTTAGACCAAAAAGTTCTATTTTGGTCTCATCTGACCACATGACTTTCTCCCATGCCTCCTCTGGATCATCCAGATGGTCATTGGCAAACTTCAGACGGGCCTGGACATGTGATGACTTGAGCAGGGGAACCTTCCATGCACTGCGTAATTTGAAACCATGACGGCGTAGTGTTCTATCGACAGTGACCTTTGAAACTGTGGTCCCAGCTCTCTTCATGTCATTGACCAGCTCCTCCCGTGTAGTTCTGGGCTGATTCCTCACCTTTCTTATCATCAGTGATACCCCACGAGGTGAGCTCTTGCATGGAGCCCCAGTCCGAGGGAGACTGACAATCGTCTTTAGCCTCTTCCATTTTCTGACAATGCTCCAACAGTTGATCTATTTTCACCAAGCTGCTTGGCAATTGCCCCGTAGCCCTTTCCAGAGTTGTGGAGGTCCACAATTTTGTCTCTGGTGTCTTTTGACAGCTCTTTGGTCTTGCCCATGGTAGTAGTTGGAGTCTGACTGACTGTGGGGAGGACAGGTGTCTTTAAAGAGCTCAGATAGGTACAAGTAATTAAGATTACTAAGTGGAGTAGAGGTGGACTTCTTAAAGGCAGAATAACAGGTCTTTGAGAGCCAGAATTCTTGCAGATTGCCAGGTGTTCAAATACTTATGTGCAGCAGTGCAATACAAATAAATTCTTTACAAATCATACAATGTGATTTCCTGAATTTGTTTTTTCATTCTGTCTCTCACAGTGGGAATGCACCTACAATGTGAATTTCAGACCCCTCCATGATTTCTAAGTGGGAGAACTTGCAAAACCGCAGGGTGTTCAAATACTTATGTTCCTCACTGTATGTTACTACATTAAAATGTTTACAAAGCATGATAAATATTGCACTGTATGGTTATATAATTAACATTAATATCTGAAATATCTGGTATTTTAACGTGCTGGTTACAGATTATTCGATTTAATATACAAAATTATCATCTGGTTACCGACTAGTTCCGATTTGTCTTCTCCGGCAAACGGGTCTAAATATCTATGTCATTTATCTACAGGTCAAAACGTGAAAACATTAATATAAATAATTGTAATTCATATATTTGCATGACAAAAACATTTGTGCGTTTTTTATTTATATTATTATATGAAATGTTTTCAATCCATAATCCATAACGGTACACATTATGACCAAATTACGGTCTGACATTACACTGTATGGTTATATAATTAATATTAATATGATGTTGGATATCTGGTAGATCTGTACGCGCTAGCTGGGGATTATTGACTATAACATCTACAGTATATATATAATCTGGTTATGCGTGTCTTCCCCGGTAAACGGGATTTATAAATGTATATAATGTATCTATATGCGCACAGACGTTTGTGGAAGTTTAATAATAAGTGCGTTATGATCTGCTCACCCAGAATATGATGTTGAAGCCGAAGATGAAGTACTTGATGCAGCAGCCCACTTCGTGCACGTTAAAGTGTTTTCCCGACATCTCGCCGTCACGCGCCTCTCCGCCTTTAACCGAAACCGCGGAGCCTCAGCGCCCGTTCACCGCCGCCGCCGCCGCCGCCGTTACCGGGGATCCCGAACCCGACATCAACGCATCGCCGTCGCTGGGCGCACACAAAGCAGACCAACGGAGCCCAGATTCCAGCGATTCGCTATTAAAACGACACCAACGCAAGATAACGGGAATAACGGGAATAACGGGACTGACGATCGCCGATAATAAAAAAGAATTCTAACGACGACGACGACGGAAGTCACTTCCGGCCCATTTAATTGGTCAAAGCCTGTTCATTTTCAAAATAAAGGTTGATAGCCTTGCCTAACGGTGAAAACTAAATAGTAGTAAATCAAGTTATAAACGAATACGCATGTACTGCAAAGTGATACAAGCCATTTTTGTTGATAGTAAAGTAGTTTAGACGTGTAACAATAATTGACCTGATCATCGAAATTTTTTATTGTTTAATAGAAAAAAAAAATAAAACATCTATACATTTAGGACATGGCAGTCCATGCAGATAATCATGCTAACGTCATTATCGGACCGCCCACTTTGATGCTAATATTTTTTCAGAAAAAATATAACATTATAATACAGCAATTGATATTATTCTTGAGGGATGATTTGGTGATTTCATTGAACAAATACAACAGATGAACCAATACAACAGACCCAAAGAAGAACAGACAGAATAAAAAACAAAAACACACACAAAGAAAAAACAAAATAAATACACAAAGCCTATGTAAATAATACAAAGCCTTAAAAAAACATAAAACCTCCCTAAAAACAGCATCAAGTAAGAATACAGTTCTAACTGCTTTCTTGTTTTTGGGCATTCTTATTAGATTTATGTCATTTATTTGGTCTGTTTTATAAATCGATCAGGCTTAGATTTCATATGTTTGCATTCGTGAATGTATTATTTTGCTGCAATTTAAAGAAAGCGAAAGTTTGGAATTATGCGTCAGATATGAAAATACAGGGTTAAATAGGGCGTGAAAAGCCTTTGTTTCCAGCCGTGTATGCAAAACGCAGGCTTTTAGTTTGCCGCGCCCGAACCGGAAGCTCCGCCGTGAGTTCGGTGACGCGTTTCCTGTGTGTAGAGCGGAAGCGGGCGGAAGTGTGTACGGCGCTTGTAGCGTCGCTTGTCCTCACAGAACGCGCCGATTTCGGCTTGACTAACGGAATCGACCGAACCGTCTTCAGTCCCTGTACCGGTACCGGGTCTCAACCGCCTCCGACCGTGAGTTCGGGAGAGCCGGTGTTCGGCAAACAGAAGCTGCAAATGTCTGCGGAGGAGGCGGAGAAAAGCGGCGCGGCCGCGGCAGAGACGAATGCGGGAGACGCCGAGGAGGAATGGCTGTACGGAGGTAAAGAGCAGGGAAGAAGGGGACGAAACGAGCAGTAAATTCACGCACAGTCCGATTATTAGTATAAAGATTAATCAGCAAGAAATGAGTCAGGGCTGTGAGGGGGTGAAGAGGCTTTATTACGTTCAGCAAATTGAAAAACACAAGCACTGATGTCTCTGAGGAGGTGAAGGGAGATCAGCAACCACCTGTTACCGAACAGAAATAAACGCGTCAGTACCACTTTTAAAATACACTGTAGTTAAACTCTGAAGAATCTCGTATTGATTTAGACACGAGTTAATTCTGGAGTTTTCTTTACCGAGTGCTGGTGTAAACCCCGAATTCCGTCACGATACGATGTGATATGAATTCACCGCCTGCCGATATCACAAAATCTGCTACGATACGATTTACATTCGATTCAGTTCATGAGCCAGCGATCGATAAGAGACAACATCATATACTGAAATAACACCATCACTTCCCTTCACATTACAAAAGGCAACCAAAAATAAAGAGAGATTTCATTTCTCATTCAGTATAACGTGGTGTTACAGTATGATGTCTGATTGTTTTTATTTTGTGTCGGTGCTATGGGCATGTTGACTGATGATTCGATAAATTGATGTTGAAGCCTGTATCGTTAAACTCCATATAATGATACACATAATGTACAAGCTGGTGTAGTGTGTGATCTATGCGATGATTTGATAATATTGGCAGTACGTTTGGTTTAAGATATTTAAATGAATATATAGAAATGCTTATACTGTTGCATTTTTATTGCATTTGTTTATTTCTATTGCATTTTTAACTCTAAACATAATGAGCATATTTTGCACATATTAGCAGAGGAACAGGCTTATTGCATATTGTGAGCCTGAACCTCAGACATAGAAATGACTGTATGTCTCATTTTTTGTGCAGATGAAACTGAGACCAAAGAGATGGAGGAGGAAGATGAAGAGGCGGCCAAGCTCTCAGCAGCTGTCAGGTGAGCCCGTCGGGTCCAGAAAAGATAAATACTTTTCATAAGGATGTATAATTTTTTTTCTTGAATGTTGAGCGCCAATAAGCGGGGTAGTAAATGTGGGGGTTAATGTTAAAGAAATGTGAAGGAGAAGTAGCGAGCGTTATAGAGTGTGGTTACTATCAAATTTGAAGGCTTTGATCTCACATATGCAATAATGCAAACTGAACAGTACAAATTCCACATCGGACGCTGTTTTTGCCTTTTGGTTGACTTGATTTCTGCATGGTGCCTACCACAGTGCCCCTGCTGCACCTCCTGTTACTGAAGAACAGCCGGCAGGTAACGGAGTGACCAGTCAGGTGAGAGTTTGGGCCGAGTTGCCAGTTACTTTATAAAGTAAATATGGATATTAATGATTACACTCACGTGTCAAAATGGTGCATTGTGCTGAAAATGTTGAGTATTTAAAAAGTTAGCTGTCGCCCGGCCAGGAGGAGGCTCCCGGGGACGGTGAGGACGAGGACAGTGAGAGCGACAGTGACGATGACGACGACGACGTCTGTGTTACCATCGGCGACATTAAGACGGGCGCCCCGCAGTACACGTGAGTAGAACGATTGCCTTCCCAGCTTTAAGGGAGCAGTCGGTTAAACCTTGACTAATGTAAAAGCTAATATTTGTTGCTGGAGGTATTTCTGCATTGAGAGTGCTGTACCTGGCCGCTGTGTTCCGCAGGACGTACGGAGCGACACCCGTCAATCTGAACATAAAGACCGGAGGCAGCAGGCCGTATGGAGCAGGTACGACCAACGTCATTTCAGTTTAGAAATAAGAAAACATTACTTAATGTCAGAATCTGCATGAACCCTGTGTGAGTTGGGTTTTAAGAACTTATTTCTTAAGAACGCTTGGTGTCCTTTTTGCCGCAGCTGTTCCAGTTAGAACTTTTAGCAGCAACATTGCAACTTGTGGTGTGTTAATCAGATTTTTTCCTTGTTTGTGTGTTATGTGGTGTGTGTTCAGTAGGAACTAAGGTGAAGGGAGTGGATCTGGACGCTCCGGGCAACATTAACGGCGTTCCTGTGCTGGAGGTGGACATGGAGTCGTTTGAGGAGAAACCCTGGAGAAAACCTGGTGAGACTCACTTCTCCTCCTTTCTCACTTGTCTTCATGATCGAGTCTCTCTCAGATTCCAGTGTGACTGGCCGATACGACTTCAAATCAATATCACGGTTAACTGAACGTGCCCCCTCGATTGGGATTAATGAGCGATTATTTAGTTTTTGGATTTTTAACTTAAGGAAACACACTGATGTAGTGCTGGGCTGGACAGGACGGAGTCACGTGATAACATGCAGTAGTAGTAGTAAGTGTTCATGAATTGTAATCGAGGTAAACTGTTAATTTGATTTGAGGTTGTATTGTCCAGCTCTAACAAGCCGCTAGGTTTAGCTGGTATAGAAGCGTCGACCCAAACACTTATATGGTCACATTTAGGCAGAAAATCTAATTGCTAGTGTTAACGTAGCCTTAACATTCGGGGGGTGTGTGTGTGTGTGTGTGTGTTCGTTCAGGTGCGGACTTGTCGGATTACTTTAACTATGGTTTTAATGAGGAGACGTGGAAGGCGTACTGTGAGAAACAGAAGCGACTGCGTATGGGCCTCGACATCACAGTCAACACCACCACCAGCAAGATCTCTGTAAGCGTTTCCCCCCTTTTCATTATTATTCCTTCACGTCTCGTCTCTCTGTAATCATCCTCGCTTCATTTACTTATGCACTCTGTTTTTTGTGTGTGTGTGTGTGGTAGGTCCAGCAGGGCAGGACAGGGAACGATAAGGAAGTGACGCTACCTCCCCACGTCACAAAGACAGACTTCACCACCCCGTCCACACTCTATAAGCAGCCTGTCAACCCTCCCAGGTACACACACACACACACACTTATGAGCCTCTATAACTCATCTCTTATCTAGAGGCGCGTGTTTGTGTTTGCAGTCATTTGGTTTACTCTCTGCTGTAATTGTGTTGTGTTGTTCCGAGTGTGTGTGTGTGTTGTGTGAGAGAGGGCGCGGTAACTCTTCTCTGCCTCTCTCCTCTTACCCATGCCCTCGTAGGATTTCCCCTCCACAGTGGGTGGGGCCTGCAGCTCAAGACACGCCCTATTATACGTAAGTGGGTGTGGTCATTGGCGTGGTGGTGTTGTTTAATCAGTGTGTTATCGGCTGACTGATCACAAGCGGTGATTTCATTTTAATTAGATGTTATGTTTGTCAAGTTTAACTTCTGTCTGTTTAGGCCTTCAGTTGTGTGTGTGTTTAGCCTGTAAGTTAACACAGAAATGACGTGTGTGTGTCTTTGTAGAATCATAATCGTAACTGTGCAGCAGAATAAAGTGTAAGAATGTATTGATGAGTGAGTCTCAGCGTTGGGAGTAAATCCAGTGAGGATTCAACCCGGTCTGTGTGCGTGTGTGTGTGTTGCAGGAAGTCCAGTGGCACTATCGATGTGATCGGTGGACAGACGGCTACCATCAGCAGAGTGGAAGGGCGACGTCGCCACAACCTGGAGGGCAACAACATCCAGGCATGCGCGCACACACACACAGTGTTCCAGCATTCTGTACGTATCTCCCGGTGTTTATTCAACTCTGCACCTCTGCCTTCCCCACGTGTGTTTGCGCAGGTGATTTCGGAACACTCCTCAACGGAAGCTGAGCCGGCCCCCGCCAAGATGCCCGCCTTCTTCCCCCCCGGGCCTATCCCCCCGCCCCCCGTCAGCCAGGCCCCGCCCCTCATTCCTCCACCCCGTGAGTTTGGTCTACTTCCACTTCTACACCCATGATGATGTTAGTGGAGCGCGCGTGTGTGTTGCTCATGACGGCGTGTTAAAGGGATGAACGGTTCTTAATTCAGGATGTTCTTCTGTAAAATCACTTGATTAATAGTATGATTTCTCAGCTGTAGTAACTACGTCTCTGTTGTTGTTTGTAGGGATGCCCATCACCGTTCCCCCACCTGGTATGTTCATTTACCTCCGTTTGTGAAAATACTTTACACTCGTATGAACTGGAATAAAGGCTAACTTGAGCAGATTATTTCAAGTTAAATTCTGCATTATTATTATTAGTATTATTATTAGTAGTAGTAGTAGTAGTAAAGTGTTGCATTGTTTGTCGTTTTAGGTTTCCCTCCCCCTCCCGGAGGCCCGCCCCCTGCACTCATGCCAACACTGGACAAGTAAGATCTCGGCCAGTTAGCTTTTAGAGGGCTGAAAGCAGGGATTAGTGCTCCTTTAAAGCAAAGCAGCATATATGATATGACCGTGTAGGTCTGTAGTGGTGATGATGATGATGGTTATGATGGCAGTCGTAATGATGATGGTGGATGTTGGTAGTGATGGATGTAATGCAAGTGATAAAGATGATGCTGGTTATGATGCTGGTGGTGATGAGGATATTGATGATTTTTCTCATCTGCAGCAGCAGTCATCACGGAGGATATGATAACCGCCCCGTGCCTCCGTACCCGTTCCCTCCAGGTTTGTTTTTTAACACGTGTACAGTGGAGGTGTTTGTGTGTCTGGCGCACCTTGCTGTGGTTAATGCCCTGTGTGTGTGTGTGTTACAGGCAGCTACCCTCCACCCCTGCAGGGCGCGGTGAGCAGCTGGCCGGGCGTGATGGACAACTCGTCCTCCAAGCAGTGGGACTACTACTCGCGCCGGGACAAGGAGCGCGACAGGGACAAGGAGCGCGAGAGGAACCGAGAGAGAACGCACGAGCGTGACAGGGACAGAGAGCGAGAGCACAGCCCCTCCTCCATGGCCTACAACAGGTCCGCTCCACTCGCCTTTTCTCTTACAGGTGAGTCATGTTTCAACCCCCTAACGTAACGCCTCTCTCTCTGTCTTTCCACAGCGACGAGGAGCGCTACCGTTACCGTGACTACGGTGACCGGGGCTACGAGAGGCACCGGGATCGATCGAGCCGCGAGAAGGAGGAGAGACACCGGGAGAGACGGCACAGGGAGAAGGAGGAGGGCAGACACAAGTCTTCTCGCAGGTACCTTTACTTCTCCTCCCTCAGTGCAGTCCTACTGTGTTACTCTTGCACCTGCTCCGTTGCGCTGAGAATGACAGTGATCCCAGCCGCGGTTGTACCGAGAGCTTTATTTATATGTCCTTTCTTCCCAATTCACGCCCCGCAGCAGCAGCAGACGGCGGCACGACAGCGAGGAGGGAGACGGCCACCGCAGACACAAGCACAAGAAGTCCAAGAGGAACAAGGAGGGCAAAGAGGCCAGCGAGGAGCGCAGCGCTGACCAGGAGAACCAGGAGGCCATCGATTAACCCCCACATCCCCTCCTGCCCCGCGTGAGGCCTCCACTCTCATCGTTTAGTTCTAACTCCTCTCCTGTTTTCATATCCATGTAGATGTTCGTTTGATGGATTAAAAAATAGCATTTGTTAATTTCTGTAATGGATGTTGTGTGCTTTCATTGCTCTACGGGGCTTCACGCTTTGCGTATTGTTGGTTAAAACAAACAGAAACTTGCTTACTCTGAACCCCACAGGAAGAAGGGGTAGAATCCCGATAACGACATATGACAACGTAGTACTTTAACTGTGGAACTTTTGCAAAGTAAAATGTCACGCCTGGGTGCGCTAAACTCTGCTTACATGCACACTCGAAACACTCCGCACCTTCACGCTCCTCTGGAACGCTAAAGGTGCCACAATTAGCCCATCTTGTTACACAATGAACAGTAAAACACCCATGTTTATTGCTGGAAACTGTACACTGCCACACCACCAAAAAAAAAGACCTTTTAGTTTCCTCATATCGCACAGCCGCAGTCGCCGTACACCACTACTCTTCCCTGCTGATAAGAATTGATAACTTGGTTTCTTGGTGGTGAGAGGGTTGCTCTTCTTCATCTGGGGGTGTTGTTTTGTGTTATGGGTCACAGCAACAGGTTTTGATCCCCTTGACGTTGTGGTGGTGGTGTCAGGAGTTTCTATCTCTGGTCCAGCATTCTACTAAAAGAGCATGTCAGCATAGAGAGAGAGACAGCTGACCACACAGCCACAAAGACGGAGATAAACTGCCTTTCTGCTTTCACACCCTTTAAAATTAGGAAAGGCCTGAAGGACGCCAGGAGGTGAAGGTCTGTTATAAGCCTCAACTGTTGAAATGTTAAAGGGTTAGAGGCAGGCCGACTCATCTGTGCTCATCATTTCTTAAACGGTTAAGGGTTAAATTCCACCGTTAGAGCAGAAGACCGGACACACAGGTACAAGTTTACAGGTATTTTATTACTGTACATACACAGTACTTAAATACTCTTTAGAGAAATAAAAATTTTACAAAAAGGATGGACAGGTCCTGGACACAGTTACAGCTGAAGTTCGTCATTTAACACAGGCATCTTATTCCTTCTGTTTACATTTGGGGAAAAAGTGATGAGTGTTTCCCAACGCTAGAACTCACGTAAATGTTTTCCGAGTCCAGTTGAGTGTGTTGTGAGCTTTACGATGAAATCACAATCAGACATGAGACCAGCAGTTTTAGAGCAAACGTGTGTCGTACTCGGACGTCTTTACTATTTATTTGAGCTGAAAAATCGGGGGTCAGTTATAAGCTGCATTAAAGGAGCAGTCAGTCACCTTTTATTCTGGAAAAAAAAACAAGTTTTAAACACCATGCATATTTACGATGAAGAGTCCAACTTTAATGCTGGGGAGGGAAATGACCGACTGCATCACTAAATTAAAGCCAAACGGCAGCAGAGCCTCATAACAGTACGTCGTTTGACCAAATCAGGGCGCAATAAAAACAAATCCAGACCCAGTCTCAGCACGTCCATCCCTTACACTCACTTTACGAGGAACATTTTAACACGCAAGTAACAACAGTCCTAGTTTTGGGGGTTTCCCTCCATTAAGGCGGGATCTTTAAACAGCGTCAAGTGGGAATTTGTGTGCTTTTCTACAAACTGGCTTAAAGATCTGAGATCGGCCTTAAGGTGGAGCGGAATGGCAAACCAATAAATTGACAAACGGGAAAACCCTGACCTCGAGAGTGTAAAAGGACCCAGACTGTGTTGGTTTCGAGTGCAGCTCCATCGTTCATCTTTCAGATCTATCCAAAGGATATGGAAATGAACATTTTCGATCGTGGTGACTTGGTAGCGGCTCGTAAACTGCTCTCGCTCCAGGACGGACGTGTGTACTAACACTCAAATCAACTCCGTAAACAAGGATTTAAAAAAGACAAATATATATGTATATACGTTCAGGAAAGGTCTTTGTGGAGTCTGAGCCAGTTTTCTCCAAGTCTGGTCCTGATTGTCTGTGAGGAGGCGTGACAGAGGAGGAGGGGATGAATATGCAAATTTTGGCTCCGGGGCGCAAACCGATGTTCATCGTCTGAAGGCCGACGCGGCACAGTCTGAGTCTTGTGCTCTAGAATTCCTCCCCAAACACTCCTCGTTTACCTCCTCCAGGAGCTTTTTAAATGTGTGTGTGTGTGTGTGTGTGTGTGCACAAGTGTATGTGTGTGATGATGTGTCTGTGGCCTCTTCTTCTTCATCAGGCGTATACGCACACACAAACATACACGTGGGAATTTGGTCCGTGAGGGTGTGTGTGATGGTTGTAAACTCCGCTCCGGATGGCCGGGAGCATTGAGAGTGTGTGTGTGTGTGTGTGTGTGTATGTGTGTGTGTGTAAGACAGGAGTCTCTAGTCTGGAGCGTGACAGTACCACAGGAAGGCACCTTAAGGCAGAGCTGTGCAGCAGCAGCTACAGTGGCTAGTCCGGCCTGAAGATGGGGATCTTGGGGAGGAACTCGATCAGGATCACCTGCAAAACCAGACGGAGACAGGAAGAGAACGAGAGAGAGATGAAGCAACAGTAACCATGACAACAACTTTGTCTTATGATGTTATGTTTGGACAACTAAGAAGCTAAACAGACACCTTTCAATCTTTACTATGATTATTTTTAGACAGCGACTTACATATTCCATCATGTTGTTGGTCTCGCACTTCCTTTTACTCAGCCTCCAGTGCAAACATAGCTGGGGAGGAGAGCACAAAAGAATTAGTGCTGCTCATGTAAACACACAAAATAACACCGTTTCACCAGAGGAATCGTACCTTGTGATAGAGTCGACTGTTCTCCCATTCCAGTAATTTCTCTATGGATCGGCGCGTCTGAGAGAGGCAACCGAGCAGAAACAGCAAAGTGAAACCTCACCAGACGTGTTGTGTTTGATCAAATGATTTTTCAGAGCAGTCATTTTTACTCACTCGCTTGCTGAGGCAGATGACGGGCCACAGGCTGAATCCGAGCGTACAGCAGCAGCACAGGCAGCCGCACAGCAGCCACCGCACGTTCACCGGCAACGTCTTCCTCAGGCAGCCGTTCACTCGACTTATGCTGGCTTTAAATTCCTCCGGCGCTACCTGTGGGGCGCAGTGTTGTAACAAAGGAGTTTCGATAATTTAGGTAAAAATCCTCAAACTGGCTTCAATTAGCAAAGACTTGCCATTAAAGAAATGAAATTAATCAGACGTTCAACACGAGGAGGTGTAATCCTCACTTTCTGCTTATTTCATCTGGTTAACCGAGCAGTAGCCCTCCACAATTTTGGCATTGGTGAGGAAATGCTTTACAAATGCAGGCTTATTTAACAGGATAAATGATCATGTAAAAATAATCACTCCAAACACATAAGATGCGCTAATATGGATAGAAGTGAAAGTGAAAGCAAGCACACGTCATATAAGCAGATCTACAGATCCAGTAATTAAAGCTGATTTTGAAGCCAAAGCAAAATAAAAGTCGGCTCACCTTTCCCGTAAGTGCTGAGGGAAACTCTGACTCGAATTTATTGCTGAGTCCAAACCTGGAGGGAATCAAACAAATTGGGATTAAATAGGGCCCTAATGCTTCTACGAATAAAGTAGGCCTATACATTAAATACACACACATACGTATTGTTCAAAAGTCTTACGACACCAGTCAGTGCTTCATTTTGCTCGACTTTAGGGTTTTTTACTCTAGTCTTAAGGAATAGTATTTACATGTATATTGCAATAAATCAGTGTATCGTTCTCCCAGAGTCGTATCATCGAATCGTGCAGATCTTGTTCTGTTGGCAAACACTGAATCGCCGTCCGTTTAATGGATGTAATTTCGTATCGTGATGAAATTTGATTTACACCACTTTCTAAGCCCGTTTTTGAGACACAATAATGTCTAGATTTTTGGGTACTGAGGTTCTGTTAGTCGTGTTGAAAGGATGCTCCTCTAAAGTAGAAACTGGAGCCATAACGCTACTTCCGGTGGATTTATAACGCGGCCCGTGGGCGGACATACAACAAACTACGAGTTTATTCGTCACCATGTCCAAGATTAAATTCGGTTTAAATGCTACAAATCTGTGTTGTGTGTGTGTGAGCTCTAGACGAGGTCGGTTAGCATTGCTGTGGCTACGCTACCCGTTGCTCGACAGCCGGGCCGCGTTCCAAACCGCATCCATACGGTAGTGCGCGAACTGATACGCGGCCGGAGTTCTTAGCCTCCTCGCGGTCTAAAGAAAAGCAGCGCTCGTTAAGTGAATACGCCCGAGATCGGACGCCGGTGTTAAGGTTTTCGGGGTGTTTTTTCGCAGGCCGTGAGGGGTTTGTATCTATTTCTTTGAGGCCACTTACACGGTGACTCGGCCCGAGCCGCGCACCACCACCGGCTCCGGGGCGTACTTGAGCAGCTGCGCCTCCGCCGCCCGCTCCTCGTCCTCCTCCTCTTCGTCCTCCTCCTCTTCCTCGTAGATCTCGTCGAAGTCCTCCATCATGGCGGATCGCCGAGCCGGTGTAGGGACGGCCGGGAGCGTCGTGACGGCCTTAGCGTGGCCAGCGCTCGGACCCGGGGACTAGCTGCGGCCCGGACCAAAACATCAACATCCGCTGGCGCTAGATCTCGTCCAGGCGCTGGAAGAGGCGAGCTATCGCGAGATTACGGCTCATTTAAAAGGCCAGACGAAGCAGCGTGTCCGTCACAGGCCAAGCAATCTGTTCTTCAAAAGTCATTTCCACAAAGATTCCGACGATTATCACTTTAAAAAAAACTTGTCATAATGTACGTGTTCCAATACGTGGCAAAATTGCCTACTTCCTCAGTTGAACAGATCATGCGATCCTACCCCCGTAGTGTAATGGCCTATGCCAAGAGTGTGCATTATACAGTGTTGGGGAGTAACGGAATACATGTACCGGCGTTACGTATTTAGAATACAGTTACCGTTTAAATAGGTGATAATTAGAATACAGTTACTTTGTTGAAATAAATGGATTACACGGCGGTCTTTTCCTGTTTCATATGTTAGGATATCCCCTCTCTATCCCCTCTCTAATTTTGGTAATTCCACGCATTGCCGGTGTTCCCCAAACAAAACACGCAATAAGAGGCTCTAATGTAAGCGTCCTGTTAATGTTGGTGGCGTCAGTTACACAATGGACCCGGAGCAGCACAACAGAGCCAGCAGTGCCCGGGCAGGAATGCATTTCTTACTCGCAAATTTCCTCTTTGCTCCTTTAGAGTAAATATATTGCCTATTCAGGGAGATTTGGGCTTAACAGCCAATTGGTAGAGAAAAACAAACAAGAATGTGCAGGATGTGATTGCTACATTGATGTAGTTGTAAAAAGGCATGACAGTATATGAAGTAATCCAAAGTATTCAGAATACGTTACTCACATTGAGTAACTTAACGGAATACGTTACAAACTACATTTTGGGGCATGTATTCTGTAATCTGTAGTGGAATACATTTTAAAAGTAACCTTCCCAACACTGATAATATCCAATATAAAATAAACAATGTATAGTCAATGTGCAGGATAACATGAATGGTGACTAGAATTTACTTAATGCATTTGGTTAATAAAGATAAGAATTAACGAGATAAGTTTTCATGGGGTGAAATCGGTGAAACAGCATTTTCCCCATTAACGGGATGAAGGGCAATGAATTCTGCTCCCGAGTTTTTTACCCAATAATTATTTATAAAATTATTTCGTTCATTCTGACAAACAGACCATAACGCATTACGCTTTCGTTGCATGTTGTACTTGCTTAGTTAATGTAAAGACAGATAAACGAACTGATTAATGCATCCCTCGTGCTGTACACAGGTGTTTAAATATAAATATAAAATGTGTAAATAGGTACAGAAGTTGCAATTTTATAATTTCAAGTACATCCAATTTTACAAAGATACAAACCTCCAGGCTCGCGATCCCACCCTGCCTCATCAAACAGCCAATCATAATTGTGCGTGATATGACTGACACTCGCTGCAGCCAATCAGGCAGCAGCAGCTGAGTTCGGTTGTATCGACAGGTAAGAACAGTAAAAGTGTGAGGTTGAGGAGACGGGAATCTGAACTGTCAGGTAGTTGTTGAGGGGAAAGAACTTTGTTAGTAGGACAATAAAAAAGACGAAGTAATGCTTACAAATAGGTAATAAAAATGGTGGGTGCATTATAACGATATCGACGAGTATAAATATTTAATCGCGATAAGTGTTTACATCCTTTGATATCGCTATAATTATGTATCATTTTTAATGATCTATTTTTATATATAATATAGAATATATAAATAATGATCATGTCTTCAATATTTGGCATATCATTAGTATATAATAAGACTTTTGTGTTGATTTTGTTCTCTTTGTCTTTTCCACATGTGGCCAGGAGGTGGCGAACTTTTAACATCAATAGTCGCAGCTCCCTGGGGCTGCTTCGATGCTTCATGTCACCATGACAACAGTGTGGCGTGTAATCTTACACACACACACACGCACACACACACACACACACACACACACACACACACACACACACACACACACACACACACACACACACACAGTCGAACTAATGTCGAACTTTTAAAAAGACTCTTTAAACGAGCAAAAACGAGCCTTACTGCCCCTAGTGGTGCAATACTGAGAGTACAGCAGTAATACTGTAATGCCAATGCAGATTTTTGAACAGCTGTAATAGGTCAAATATTCCAAATGTAATGTAATAACAATATATAATACATTTGGATCATTTGGAGAAACAATAGGGATAAATATGAGACATTTAATCGTTTAATATTTTAATATATGATGAAAATTAAACCACACACACACACACACACGGATGGATGTGACAACATATGAACATATGTGGCATGAACAAGAAATGTACTAAATAAAGAAGAGTTTGAGCTGGTCTCACTGACTTTTCAAGTCTTAAAGTGAAAGTTAAGACTGAGAACACCTTTAACCCCTATTTTCTAACAAAGCTGTGTGATTACACATATGAAAAGCAGAGGAGAGTTGTATGATGAACAAATGAGCCATATTCCAGTGAAAGAAAGAATATGGAGCATCGTAAAAAAATACTTATCAAATGCTTTTTCGACATACAAGACCGCTTTCACTTTCATGACGTCTGCCACAAACACAGCCTGAAGGAGCAGTTATACTGATCTGTCTGCTTCAAACTCATTGTCATTTTATTGTTTTATGTGATATTAAAAGCTGTTTTTAAGCTTATCAGACCCTTTAAACGTGATTTTTAGGGCATCACTTCTATCAGCACATACAGACAGCTCTGGGATTGCAAGCTGTAATCTTCTGTTCACAGTAAGTCTTTATAAGTTGCACATAAAAGAGTCTGGCTTTGTAAAGGTTCTCTTGTAACTTTAATGTCTTAGTTTTTTCCAGCCAGGTGGTACTTTAGAGTCATCTCCAAAGCCGGAAACGGCAGTCGGACAGGGCAGAGATCCCATTCAAACCCCCGGCCGTCCCGACTTCACTGAGATTTTCCATGAGAATCCGATCAATAAAGTCAACTTTAACTCCATACTGGTAATGATGTTCCACAGTGTAGTTAGTGGGGACAGTGGATCATGTGGGTGGAATTGATTAGTGTCCTAGATTCACTCTGAACACACACACACACACACACACCATGTCTCACAGTGGAGGGGGAATCCTCTCTGACGAGCTGTAAAATGTCCTACCCGACACACCTGGTGGAGAAGCGTGTGTGTGTGTGTGTTTGCATGTGTTATATGATGAGGTAGATTAGATGAAAGTTGTGACGCTATAAAGCAAGGTGCCATGGTGGGCAAGAGTGGCAGAAAGCAGACACGTGTGGATCTGTGACACAGCTAGTCTCAGGCTATGTTCTGGTAACACACACACATATACACACACACACCGCACCGATTCACACCCGCTGCTGGAAGGAGAGGCTGAAGTTTGGGAAAGGGTTCCCCACGTTCTGCACGCCGTTCAGACGGGTAACGTTCCCACCCGGAGTGGGCCAGCCGGATTGGACACGGACACTCTCAGCGCAAGCAAGGTGGGCACAGCTACACACACCTGAGTATTAACACACACCTGGACGACTAACAAATTCTAATGAATTACTAAGTAATTAATGATTAAGAATGACTTTCCCTCATTGCTTTTTTATTAAGTGATGATCTGATGAAGTAACTTCTTGGCTTTAATTGTTTGTGTCTCTGTTAATGTTTGATTTATGTATAAATATTACATGATGGGGTTCATTCATTAAAGTGATTTATAGCAGATGCAGCCACACTGCTAATTACATTTCTATATTTATTTCCTTTTAAATCATTTCTCTGTGGGTTAATTTTGCAGGAAGTGAAGATGATTGTTGCAGTGATGCTTTAGTTAGACTTCCGTGAAATCAGTTTGTGTTAAATTGACACGTCAGGCCTGTCCATAAATAACCCTCTAAAGATTGTAGTCATTTTCATCATTAGAAATGAGCTGTGGGTGAGGGAATCTCCACATGATGGATGGAACACACAGGACGAGTGGAAAAATCCCAGCACGAGGCACAGCAGACAAATCTATACTCACTCATCTCTCTCCCTTTCACACACACTCACACAGATTGAAATAATACTCGTGTTAAAACGTCAATAAAATGATGAGCGCTTCCGCCCTTAAGGTCATGTTCCCGCCGGTCAGATTAAAAACAGCTGCTTTCTAAAAATTTGCTAATAAATCATTGCTTTATGACTGCCTGAAAGGAGTGAGTCAGTGAATTTGCTGTGAATCTGCTGATTATCTGATGGTCACGTATTCATTTACGACTGGATGAAGTTCACGCCATCTCCGCTTCACTCGGGACCGACGAGGCTGATAAGGATTGGTCGTGGGTGAGAAGATGTAGATTAAAGCCTCTGTGTGTCTGCAGGTTATGGCACCTCGGCCAGATTTTGAGAAAAGCCCACCTGAGCTGCAAGTGGACGGACTTGATGGTACGTGATGTGTGTGTGTGGTGGGAGATTCCGACCTTAAACAAAAGTTGTCATTGCTCCTCTAAAATGTGCTCTTTTGAAACATTTTTTAAACTACATATGACACTGGTGTTGACTGTCGTGTGTGTGTGTGTGTGTCTGTGGGCATGTCTCTCAGCTCAGAAGGACAGGTCGGTAACCATGGCGCCAGCCCTGTCCACCGTGGCCCTCATACAGGCCGAAGCCGAGAGGGAGGAGCAGGACCCCTGGGACCTGCCGGAGCTCCAGGACACCGGGGTCAAATGGGCTGGTACGACACAAGCCCAAATTCCAAACCCAGTCTCCTTTTAGTCGTCAGCAAAAATGCTTTAAAGAGTTGACCTGGTGGTACTAGAGGGGTAACGATACATCGCCACGTCGATTCTGTGATAAGCAAGCCCATAGCATTGTGGGGCCCCCGAGGGGCAGGAAGTCCCAGGGGGGCAGCAGGGCGTTGATGCTCAGCACAAGGGCCAGCAGGACGACGGCACTACCGTTACTGAGTCACTGAGCCAGACCCTTTACCCCCAGGTCACTCTCAGGGAAACTCTGGATAAGAACAGCTCAGTGCCGTAAATGTAAACGATACAAAATGAAAATACATCAGCATATGGTCAAGATAATATCAACATATTGTTAACGCAAGCAGTTTGGTCAGTTTTATTAAGTGTGATAACACCGGACACTGTAACGTTGAAGAATAAAGATGCCAGATGATGTTTGAGCCGCTTGTTGTGATTTGATATGAACGTGCACATGATATTGTCTCATATCGATCGCTGCCTCACAACTCATTCGAATAGAAGTCGTATCAAAGCGGACTTTGTGACGTCAGTTTGAATCGATATGATGTTGTTTTGTGATGAAACTTACAGTTCCAGTTAATTCTGGGAAATACTGCAACACAGTTAACACGGTAAAACACAGTAAAAAAATTACATCGAGTCAATAAAAAGCCTAACTTTCACTAGCTATTTTGCACTTCCACTCGGAACGACTCGGAAATATATGGAAAACCTAAAATGTCACTAGTGACGCTGACGACCTGGTGACCTGCTGACGACGCCGATGTCTGCGTGAAAGAGGGCCGTCTTGAGGACCATCTTTGCAATTCCTAAAAACGGAAAATTGGTGGTTGAAGTTGGAGACAAGTTGAGATGTTATAGCTCACAGTTAAAGTTGTTCATTTGAAGATGTGTCTCTGTGTCAGATTTGGACGGGAAGGGAAAGGTGCTGCGGGTGCTGACCTCTACCCTCAAGTTGCTGCTGCTGTTAGGACTCCTCTACACGTTTGTTTGCTCGCTGGACATCCTCAGTTCAGCCTTCCAGCTTGTGGGAGGTACAAACCCCTCTACACACACACAAATGCACGAACACACCTCCGTATTCGAAAACACACACTCTTTCAGCGTATGTGTGTGTGTGTGTTTGTGTTTTCTCAGGTAAAGCGGCCGGGGACATCTTCCAGGAGAACAAGGTGCTGTCCAACCCGCTGGCCGGCCTGGTGATCGGTGTCCTGGTAACGCTGCTCGTCCAGAGCTCCAGCACGTCATCCTCCATCGTGGTCAGCATGGTGTCGTCTGGACGTGAGTAACACCACACACACACACACACACACACACACAGCCGGAGCTTGTGTCTTTGGGATTTATCTTGTTCTTTGTAACCACGGCCCGCTGTCCTGCACGGCCCGCTCTCCCGCAGTGCTGCAGGTGTCCACGGCCGTGCCCATCATCATGGGCACCAACATCGGCACGTCGGTCACTAACACGGTGGTGGCCATGACCCAGGCTGGAGATCGGAACATGTTCCGCAGGTCAGAGCTCCTCAGCGCCCCTGTCCGTTCCGTCCCTTCCTTTTCACATTCACGCCACAAAGCTTGACTCGAGGAGAGTTCTGCCTTCCAGTCTTTTACCTGCTCCGTTTCTGTGTGGTTTTTTCGTGGTCCGCAGGGCGTTTGCCGGCGCCACGGTGCACGACTTCTTCAACTGGCTGTCGGTGGTGGTGCTGCTGCCGCTGGAGGTGGCGACGGGCTACCTGTACCGCATTACCGAGCTCATCGTCAAGACCTTCAACATACAGAGCGGGGAGAACGCTCCGGCTCTGCTCAACGTCATCACCGACCCGCTCACGCACTCCATCATCGAGGTGCGTGTTTCACTTTCATGCTGTCTCATAACCGACACTCAACTCTGACAGAGCGGCAGTGTGGTGTGAGATCCTGACGTGTGTGTGTTTCCCTGAGGCAGCTGGACGAGTCGGTCATTAGCGGCATCGCCACCGGAGACCCCGAAGCCAAGAATAAGAGCCTCATCAAGATTTGGTGCAGGACGTCCACCAACACGGTAACCATGCTCATTAAGGTTAAAGCGAGAACACACGCTTATTTCTGACCGCTGCTCTGCCCACAGGTTTCACACTTTTATCATCCCTCGTTCCTTCCCCGTTCACCCCATTTAGTCAAAGTCTTCCTACTCGGCCAGTTGTCACAAAACCTGAGCCATCACGCTGGCGTTTCCTAACGTTGCTATGCTGTTCAGACCTTACAGAACGTGACTGTGGTGAACTGCAGCAGCGCCCCCTGCTGGGAGTGGAGGAACGTCTCTGAAACCGTCAACATCAGGAAATGTGAGTGAGCAAGTCACCTGCAGCAACCTCTGACCGATGCAATTTCGATCGCCACAAAGACACGCAGCCTTTCAGCGGAACGAGCGTATGAAGTAGTGAATGACAATCAGAATGCATGTGATATTGATTGGAGGTCGTATCGCCCAGCCCTGTGCTCTGGACCCGCAGGTGGCCACATCTTCGTGAACAGCGGTCTGCCGGATTTGGCGGTGGGTTTGATCCTGTTGGCTCTGTCTCTCCTGGTGCTGTGTGTGTGTCTCATCCTCATCGTCAAGCTGCTCAACTCCATGCTGAAGGGACAAGTGGCGGCCGTCATTAAGAAGGTCATCAACACGGGTACGAGAAGGAGAAAGACAGCGTGTCAAGCGTGTAGAGGGGGATAAAAGGGTGGAAAGGGAGGAAGGGTAAAGTGTGAGTTGCTGAATTCGTGTGCTGGCCAAAAGAGGGAATTACAGTGATTTTTACACGGACTAACAGGGGAAAACAAGGTTTGCAGGCGTGATTTTGACACGCGTCTCTTAAAGTCATGTGCATACGGTTTGACGTTAAAGGGGGAGAATAAGAAGTAATGAAAGCAGCAAAAACGGGCTCCGGTACGTGACTAACCTTCATCATCTTTACAGATGAACGGGTACACAGTTACGTCCCGGTGGCGTAATGAGGGACACTGCAGTAATAACACCTACGTTATTTTAGCACACATTTAACTTACAGTAGAATTTTACAGTATAAAGATGGCGTGTGTGTGTTTCGCTACAGATTTCCCGTTCCCGTTTGGATGGCTGACCGGCTACATCGCCATAGTGGTGGGAGCTGGAATGACCTTCATCGTGCAGAGCAGCTCGGTCTTCACCTCGGCCATCACGCCTCTTGTGGGTCAGCGTCTCTCCTTCCTTATGTCTAGTTTGTGCTAGAAGCTCTAAAACGCGGTGTGTGTTGCTGATTTACATGTTTTTGATACATGCACTCGTTCCTGTCCATTTGTCCGTCCATTTTTCCCCCATTGACTAACATGGAGCTGAAATTTCTTCACTTTAAAAAAGCACTCGACTACAAATTTTTGAAATCAGAATTAGGGATATCGTTACCTGAAGACCAGCGCTCTCTGGGTCAGGGGTTTAACAGTGATTTATGGCAGCGGCCGTGTTATTTAAGGGTCGTATCTGGCTGCTAACAGACTCCTACTGATGAAACCTCTGGAACAGAACAACTGTGTGTGTGTGTGTAGGTTTTGGGGTTATAAGCGTGGAAAGGGCCTACCCCCTGTCTCTGGGCTCCAACATCGGTACAACAACGACAGCCATCCTGGCAGCTATGGCCAGCCCGGGTGACACGCTGACCAACTCACTGCAGGTAACACACACGCACGGACACTTCCACATATTAGTGTCCAGAGCAGAGGAGCTTATCGAGAACTGGCTCTCTTTGTCTTCTCCTTCTGCAGATCGCTCTGGTGCACCTGTTCTTCAACCTGTCGGGCATGGTGCTGTGGTACGTGCTGCCCTTCATGCGCGTCCCGGTGACGCTGTCCAAGGCGTTGGGCGACGTGACCTCGCGCTACCGCTGGTTCGCCGTCTTCTACGTGCTGCTGTGCTTCCTGGTGCTGCCACTGCTAGTGCTGGCCTTGTCTCTGGCCGGCTGGCCGGCGCTGCTGGGCGTTTTGGGCCCCGCCGTCGTCCTGCTGGCCTTTGTGCTGAGCGTCAACGCCCTGCAGTCGCGCCGGCCACGCCTGCTGCCCCCCTGCCTGCGCTCCTGGGACTTCCTGCCCCTCTGGGCGAGCTCGCTGGAGCCGTGGGACCGGGCGCTGACCCGTGCCGCGTCCTGCTGCTGCCGTCCCAGGTGCCAACGCTGCTGCCAGCCCCAGACGGAGCCCCAGCCCGAGGCGGAGAAGGACGGCGCGCTGGAAATGCACGACGACCCGGCTCCGGCAAACGAGCGTGAGAGGAAAGACAAGGACAAAGCCTCGCCCGCTCCGGTCATCCTCAAAGTGACGGCGCTTTAGTTATTTACCGTGCTATTACTCGCTTAATGGCGGGTTACTACATGCTCATATCACACGTTGAGCCGGGAGAGCAAGACAGGAGCAAAAATGCAACGTTTTTATAACTTATATATGTTTATATTTTTTAATCTGCAGTACGAATCTTGGGCATCATTCGCCAGTATTTTATAATGGAAAAAAGCGAAGATTTACTGTTAAAAACGTTTTAGCAAAGACTGTTAATACTAGAGTCTAAACTGTGTTTATATTGAGTGAGAGAGCGGGAGAGCTCAGAGTGTGTATGAATGTGTGTGTGGAGGAGGCACTGAGCCTCATTTATTAATATTTTCATAAGTTATTTTCTGACGACATTTGAATAGTATTATACTGCTGCAGAACTGAAGAATGTTTTGCATAAAACATGCAATAAATTTAGTAAACAGAGCTCTTCACCACGTGTATGTTCTGGTCTTAAGTGAGTGATTGTGAACACACCACAGCACAGCACACAGTGCACCACAACCACATGTAACCTCTGCATTTGACCCATCCGTGAAGGAGCAGTGGGCAGCTAACAAGGGCAGCGCCCGGGGAGCAGTGCTTGGGGACGGTACCTTGCTCATGAGTACCTCAGTGGTAACTTTATCGGCCCTGGATTTGAACCTGCGACCTTCTGATCACGGGGCGAACACCCTACCTACCGTTACGCCACCAACTGCCCCTAAACCTTACCTGCTGACAAATCTATGATGCGAGAACAATGGTGAATTTCAATTTTTACAGAAATGTGCCTCTTTTTAATGGCTTTTAATACCGGTTTGTGAACGAGGCCCATGTCTTTTTCCAGTGTTTTTGGTGTCGTCGTCGTCGCCTCTAAGGTTGGAGAATTGTAACGTTACTTCAGGAAAATCAGATGGGAATCAAGGGTGCAAAATAAAATCTGCGAGAGGAGAAAAACAGTTGAAGGCCATTAAAATGTGAATGTTATGTGCATTATGTGATAAGGAATCTGTGAAGACGTTCCTGAAGTGTTGAGTATCTTACAGTCAACTAAATTAACACGAGTTTAATAAATATTGCAGCTTCTCTTGTGGGATCTCCGGGAATATGTTGTGTATTCCAACTTTCAACATTTGTCAAATAGAAAATCTTCCGTTCATTTTAAAACTTGAATTACTTTATTAAAATAATCTTTTCATGTCAGCTCGCCTCTGATGATGCAATAGGAGTGTATCCTGAAACACAAGCACACAAAAGATATTCAAAAGGAAAGAAAGATGCCCAAAATAAAGCCTAATAACATTATGAGTAATAAAGAATAAATAAAATAATGTAGTATTAACTTAAAATAATAAGAAATGTATTACTGTATATATTTAGTTTGAGACACGGTTATACAGGTACAACATGTAGTGAAATGGAGCCTGAACAAATCCTAGGAGTGTGCAAATCATATGTAGATATAAAAGTGGAGCTGATTCTAAGCGTAAACCCGCTGCTATCCGGGTTACTTTAGGTCACTGCCACACGTTTAACTGGACGCTGAGGCATGTGAGACTGTGTCGTGGGATCGTGGATTAGGCTTCATTTCTCTAAATAACACCATATTCGTGTTCATTTCTCTCTCTCTCTCCATAGAGACGGCGACCCATCAGGACCGGACGTGGAATGAGTTTAAAATAGTTAAGAAGGGAAAAGTTGACAAAGTGCTGAATGAGTCAAACCTGGCTGGAAATGACTGAATATTTAGTAATAAGTTAATAACCTCTGGACTTCCTCTTGTGTTTATTACACACACCCTCAAAAGCAGAGAAAAGTTATCACACTGTTTAATGTAAAATGTAAAATGTGTAGTTGCATAACTCTGTGGGAAGCAATTAAATCTATTTATTTGAAAGCTGATCGAGTGCATAAATTGATGGTACCAGATTCAGGAAAATACAGGTGTACATAATGAAAACATCCCCGGTGTCCTGCTGACTAATGTAAGAGAACTTTATGGCTGTGCTTTATCTCTTCAGCTCTGAAAAATCCTGCTTTTGGCTTATATAACACTGCACTTTTCACACTGTGTCCCACCACTTATCGGCCCAGAGACAATGTCCTGTAGTTAGTTAACTCCTATCAGGAAGCCTGACTGGCAGCAGATTCTGGTGTTCCGTATGAGGCAACACTGGGGCCTCACTATTTAATGCGACAATTCACAATCATAATCTAGTCATGAATATTCCCTTAAGTTAGTCTAAAAAATAATACTGTATGTCATCTCGTGAAAAAGTCAAAATTTCGAAATTTGTCTGTAAAAGCAGGTTGTAACACGACAGTAATTATTCCCGTTCATGGCACAAGCACAAGGCTGTCGTTACATGTCTGATTTGAACTGCCTGAACATTCCCGGCAACGTGGGAGCAGACTGTTAATGGTTATTCGTGTGAGATTTAGCACAGATACACATGCCAGGGATTCACTTGATGTTCTTCTCCCCTGGCAAGATGCGTTTAAATTTGACTTAATAGCAAAGTCAGTAAGTCATTGTCACAAATTATTCCTGACTATTAAAAAACATATATTAACTAATCAACTGGTCAACCTCATGAGTACATCAGCAGGATACAGTAGATACCACACAGTGACATGTAATGACTGTAATAAAGATTAGACGGCGGCAATAAGAACGCTACTAATCGCTTTGTGATCTCTTTGAAAAGTGTGCTGCTATTGTAATCCAGTCTCTGCAATCTTCTAACCTTTTGGCAAGATAAATGCCATAAAAGTTGAGCAACAGATTTTAGTCAGACGAGCTCTACTGCATGTATTTGTACTTCACAAAAAGTACTAATTTAAAGTAACCACACAGTGCACCAAAGCCAAATATGACCTCTGCATTTGACCCACCCGTGAAGGAGCAGCGCCTTGCTCATGAGTACCTCAGTGGTACCTTTATCAGTCTGGGACTTGAACCGGTGACCTTCCGATCACGGGGCCAAGAGAAACATGTTAAGTGAGTGATCATTTGTCAGTGTGAACACACCACAGCACAGCACACAGTGCACCACAATCAAATGTGACCTCTGCATTTAACCCACCCGTGAAGGAGCAGCGGGCAGCTAACAAGCACCCAGGGAGCTGTGCCTGGGGACGGTACCTTGCTCATGAGTAACTTTACCGGCCCTGGATTCGAACCTGCAACCTTCTGATCACGGGGCGAACACCCTACCTACCGTTACGCCACCAACTGCCCCTATGTTCATCATTATTATGTTATTAGATTGCAACCAATAGACAGATAGGCAAGCAGACAGACAAGCAGACAGCCAGACTTATTGATTGATTGATTTACTGAAGTCTTTTCCAGTTAAATTCATTGCTAATACACATATGAATGACCTCCAGTGGGCTGCGTGTTGCAATGAAGCGCAACAGTACCATCTGGTGAGGTTGTGAAAGCTCACAGTCCGGAGCTGGACACTTGCACACATGTAAGCGCGCTGCTCGGACTCGTTTTTGCCCCCGTGTGGCCGCAGCGCGCGTGATCTGCACCTAAATACCCACCACCCACCGTTAACCCCCCCGCGGCGCTTTTCTCACGCTATGGGCCTCCGTGGCGTGAGAAATTTCGCACGCACTTCGGTGACGTCTGGTCGGCCCAGATAATCTCGCGATACCACGGCACGGCTCCTGCGCTCGTCTACGGTGAGAGTTTCCGTGATCTCGCGAGACCTCGCAACTTTCCCACGCCCGTGAGCCGCCCCCGCCCTCTTTCTCTCTCTCTCTCCCACAACTGTGTTGTTCAGGAAAAGGGGGGGAATCTCGCGATTCTTGGGGCTTTATTAGAGACTTGATGGAAGATGGCGCCTGTTGTGACAGGGTAAGAGATGGAATTAACAACGATGGCATTAGCAGCGCTCACCCAAAGTGGCGCCCAAGCCCCTCACTAAACTCGCCTTTCTGCCTTTTCCTTCATGTCCGTCCCCTCTGCCCCGCGCTGTGTGTCCCTCGCGCTCTGCTCACGCGCTCTCCGCACGAGCTGGCCTCGCCGTCTCTTCTTCGCCCCCTTCTTTTATTCACCTTAGCCTCGGCTTGCTAGCCTCTTAGCCCCCCCACCCCGAGTTAGCCGACATGCTAACGCGGCTATTCAACTTTCCCCTCACGTCGCGAGTGGCTTTTTCCCACGGAAACGTCGCGCGCTCCTGCGTGGTTAGTGACGACGTGACCGCGCGCGACGGGCGCCACGTTTCCCCGAGTCGTAACGCTCCGTTTTCGCGCCAGAGCAAAGCTGCGAAGTTTGTTGTGATTTGTGTGGTTTTGCGAGTTGGCTAGCTGTTAGCCTGCTAACTCCGCTCCACGCTAACGGTTCCCGTTAACTTGCGTTCACTGTTAGCCGCGTTAGCGGAGCACGCCTTTAATATCTCCTCCGTTGAACCTGGAATAAACTGCATAGACGCTGCTATTAGAAGCCATGCTGTGTTGTAAAGACTCGAAGTGTGTAGTTTGCTTTGTTGCTTTATTTTTTTTGTTTACCCTTGTTGCTTATTTCTTTTGCCACAGTATGTTTGCTTTTCTGTCTTACAGGAAATTTGGGGAAGTTCCTCAACCAAAGCGTCTAACGAGGTAAATGTTGTGGATGTAAATCATGTTTCATCATGATCCATTATTTTTATCAATGCAGTGGACACCACAGATATGAGATGATATGGGCATTAAACACAATCACATCCACTCAAATCAGATCACAAAAAGCAACTTGGACATTTTTATCCCCGAGCTCTCTTTTAATAAAACAGACCTGCTGTTAAAAGTGTGACGGTACAATAAGTATGACCTCTGATCGATGTTTATATTTTGATTTGATGTTATAAGCCTGTTGATCATTGAATCGACTTATTACAGCAACAGCGAATGTTTGTCTTTATTGACTGCATTGTGGTGTGATTTCGTCTTATGCTTTAGGGAGGCGATGCGTAATTACTTGAAGGAGAGAGGAGATCAGACGGTCCTCATACTGCACGCAAAAGTAGCCCAGAAGTCGTACGGCAATGAAAAGAGGTGAGCGAACCACCACCCCTTCACCCTTTATTTCAGGAGTCATCAGATCACTCAGTAAATGCCAAGTACAGGACGATGGAGTACTTTGCGTGGTTGATGTCGTCAGTCATTTAGATCAAAACTGTAGCTGTACAGGATGAACAGTCCGGTTTGCTGTCTGCATTGGCCGTGCTCTTGTTATCCTGATTCATATTCGAACCCCTGCTTTGTTTAAGTGAACTTTATTGAGACCGCAAAGTGAATATGTCCTCACGTGCGAACTCACTGCCTGTCTGGCCCAGGCGCTGCCGGACTGGTTTATTCTCAACAGTTTTAAACAGTTGCTGAATTTCCTGGTGTGAATGTTGGTCTGATCAAATTTAGCAGTAGACACATTCTCCTGCCTGCCGGCGTCAGGGCGGAACTCAGACAGTCTTTTTTCATTCACTTTCATTTTCTTTGTACGCTTTAAACAGCCGGAGTGTTGTAATCGTAGACGGAATTCCTAACGTGGTTGATTACTGATACAAAAACACATTCCGAGTTGATCAGACACTTCTAGTTAGTAATGTTAGGAAAGAAATTGTGATGTAATGTGTGTGTGTGTAGGTTTTTCTGCCCGCCTCCGTGTGTGTACCTGATGGGCTGTGGCTGGAAGAAGAAGAGGGAGCAGATGGAGAGGGAGGGCTGCTCAGAGCAGGAGGCTCAGCCTTGCGCCTTTATCGGCATCGGAAACAGCGAGCAGGAGATGCAGCAGCTCAACCTCGAGGGCAAGGTACCCACACACCTTAAATATGGCAGCCTGTTATGCTGGAAGAATATTGTGTGACCCTTCACTAATATTTGACCGCCAGACTTAAAAATCTTACCACAGTGCAAGATATTAAAGCTGAGAGCTTACACGAAATATGTGTCATTCAGCTGCGTACTTTCTCTCTGCAGAACTTCTGCACGGCCAAAACGTTGTACATATCCGACTCGGACAAGCGCAAGCACTTCATGCTGTCGGTGAAGATGTTCTACGGCAACAGCGCAGAGATCGGCGTCTTCTTCAGTAAACGCATTAAAGTCATCTCCAAACCCTCCAAGAAGAAGCAGTCACTGAAGAACGCGGACCGTGAGTTTCTCGGAGAGGCCGACCCCACCTTAATATTCCTAAACTTTAGAGGCTTTAGTATTAGTGATCTGATTTGGTTTCATTTTCTTTTGCTGCGCTGTAGATACCTATATGTATAGATTTAACTTCATCTCCCTCTCTCCTCCGCTCCCTCTCGCTGCAGTGTGCATAGCGTCGGGCACGAAAGTGGCTCTGTTTAATCGGTTACGCTCCCAGACGGTCAGCACGCGCTACCTCCACGTGGAGGGAGGAAACTTCCATGCCAGCTCCCAGCAGTGGGGGGCGTTCTACATCCACCTGCGTGAGTCTCTCACACACACACTGCCTACACTAGTGACGTGAGGTCTGTACGAAATGCTGCAAAGCAGTTTCACCCTTTGCCTTTCTTGGGTTAACTGCTCCTTTAATAATCTTGAATAAGGGCTGTATGCTACGTCGATTGAAACTGACATAAAACAATATATTAATGCTATTAAAATAATGAATCTTAATGTAGGTAAAATGTTGGATATTGTTGGTGATATTGATTTGAAGTGATCTCCCCCAGCCCTGCTCCTAATTAACATGTCTGTATTTCTGAGTAGTGGATGATGACGAGTCAGAGGGGGAGGAGTTCACGGTGAGAGACGGCTACATTCATTACGGTCAGACGGTCAAACTCGTGTGTTCCGTCACAGGCATGGCTCTACCGAGACTGGTACGATCCTGCCTCCATCTCTCTTTACACTTCTAATTAGTCTGTAATTGAAGAATTTAGGAAAAACGATCGTCTTTTTGTATGCTTGCGTGTAGGTCATCCGCAAGGTGGACAAGCAAACGGCGCTGATGGACGCAGACGACCCGGTCTCTCAGCTGCACAAGTGTTGCTTTTACCTGAAGGACACGGAGCGCATGTACCTGTGCCTGTCCCAGGAGCGCATCATCCAGTTTCAGGTGCGTCTTCATCCGACGACCTTGCATGTGCTAATGACAGTCTCCATGGAGGATAAGGGCCTCACTCAGGGGCCCACAGGTTTGCAGCCTTTATGATTCCTCACAGTGCGGAGTATAACGGCGTGTTTGAAATTCCCGCAGGCCACCCCTTGCCCCAAGGAGTCCAACAAGGAGATGATTAACGACGGGGCGTCGTGGACCATCATCAGCACTGACAAAGCGGAATACACCTTCTACGAGGGCATGGGACCCGTCACACTACCCGTCACACCCGTACCTGTGGTCGAGAGCCTGCAGGTAACACACACACACACACGTGAATAGGACCAAGCAGTTGGTAAATCTGATTTGCTGGGAACCAGGCTGTCCGACCAGTTTCACTAGACTCTGGCTCTGTGCTGCACTGCAGTAGTGTTGATGATGTGCGGCCTCAGCGTTCCTGTTTGATTTTTTTGGAGGAGCAGCGGCTGGACTTTGATTTCTGAGCTCCTCACTATCTCTGAGGTCCTTGAAACCTTCTATCTAGGGCTGCACGATATGGGGCTCATCAGCCGATGCTGGTATCTGATGTTTTTCGTGTTTTGATGCTGATAAATGAGGAAGGCAGAGCGTGTAAAGAGAAGATATTTTACTCATCAAAGTTCCACCTCTTGCTCACAAGTCAAGTGAGTGTGAAAGCAGAGTGGCGCGAGGGCGGAGCATTTCCAGTGTAGTGCACAACATTTAAAGAAAGACTTCTCACCCTTTATAGTGTACCAAGTCAAACAGAGCGTGTGGGACTCTCCATGTGCACTACCTAGAGTGTAGAGAGCTGTTTCTGAGATGCACACTAGCTTCAGATTCTAAACTAGAAACGCTAGATGGTGTAATGGTCAGGAAGTTGACCCCGTGATCGGAATGGTACTAGTAAGGTACTCATGAGCAAGGTACCTTTACCAAGCACTGCTCCCTGGGTGCTGCTCATGTCAGCTGCCCACAGCTCCTTCACGCATGGGTCAAACGCAGACGTCATATGTGGTTGTGGTGCACTTTGTAGTGAATGGAATGTAAGATGACATCGATGTTTAGACATTAAAATGTGTGTGTGTGTTGTAGCTGAACGGAGGCGGTGATGTGGCCATGCTGGAACTGACGGGGCAGAACTTCAGCCCTAACCTCAGAGTGTGGTTTGGAGACGTGGAGGCCGAGACCATGTACAGGTCAGCCGGTCACCTTGCTTTTTACCTCTCCGCCTGTGTAGCTGCGCATGACTCCGCATGTTAACTGTGTGTGTGTGTGTGTGTGTGGGGGGACTGGCAGGTGCGGGGAGAGCGTGCTGTGCGTGGTGCCCGACATCTCAGCATTCCGCGAGGGCTGGCGCTGGGTCCGTCAGCCGGTGCAGGTTCCGGTGACGCTGGTGCGCAACGACGGCATCATCTACTCCACCGCCCTCACCTTCACCTACACGCCGGAGCCGGGGCCTCGACCGCACTGCAGCGCCGCGGGAGCCATCCTGCGCGGGGCCGCCTCCTCGTCCTCTTCCTCCTCACTCTCTCCTTTATCGTCCTCCTCTTCGTCTTCCTCCTCGTCTTCATCGTCCAGCCACCTCCTGCAGGCAAGCCAGACCGGCTACGCAGCAGCAGCAGCAGCAGGAGTTTCTGCAGCTTCGTCCTCCTCTGCCATGTCTGTGTCCTAACCGGGGGGTCGCTGAGCGTCTCGTGTGTGTGGGTGTGTGTGTGGGTGTGTGTGTGGGTGTGTGTGTGTGTGGGTGGAATGAACGACCCTGTGTGTCTTACAGCTGAAAAACTCTAAGGAGACGTGGCAGAGGGGAGGAGAGAGGAGTCAGAAACTCTGCGTCAGCTCTTAACTCCCTCTCGTCCTCCGCTCTCTCTCTCGCTCCCTCTCTCTCTCTCCCCCTCGTCTTCCTCCTCCTCGTCCTCTCCGCACGTCCAACCCTTGACGGACAGAACGGAAGAGAACAGAACCCCCCGTCCGGACCGGCGAGGACGTGGCGTCGATGACCGGCAGGAGGAGTAAAACAGAACAAACGTTGATAGTAATATAGTTTTCAAGGACCAAGGAATATTATTATTATTATTTTTATTGATATATAATTTTATAAGCTTTAGCTAAGGTACATTTTTCACTTTTTTCGGTTTTATAACATATAGTAAGCGTTTTGTTACCAAATAGTTTTGTATATTTCTGGTGAGCGTTTGGGGCTCGGGACCGACGCGCTCACGTGGTTTTAAAAAAGAAGAAAAAACACCCGAACTCTTCATCGCTGCCTTTTAATCCTCTCGGCAACCGCCTTAAATCTGCTGGACTCGTACCAGACTGTTTTTGGTTCCTTTTGTAATACTGTTTTTATGTCATGTATATGTCTTTATTGTTTAGTCATTTCGATGTTGTTTTGTTTTGAGGAAGTGGGGTAGCGTTCGCGGTTCTGTCGTCAAGTCTTTAACACAAAAGCTTTAACTGATGTCCGTCTTGCTACGTGAGCGGTAGCCTGACTGATCCTAGACTTCCACACTCGCTCTCCAGCTTACTTAACCCGCTCCGTTCTTCATGTCTAACTGCTGGTCTAACCAGAGTGCCATTATGCCGATTTCTTCCCCCAGAAAGAGTCGAACTGCTCTCATGGTGCCTTAATTCTTCATTCTGCCAAACAAGCCAGCAGAGTTTTTAAACAGATTCTCATTTGGCCAGATCTTCTTTAATCTTCCGCTCTTCTCTATGTCCTGCTCTTAACCCGGACTTGCTGCGTCCGCTCTCCTTGAATCTTCTGATGACAGCTGTTTGTGAGCGGTTTCTAATGCCTTTTGTACGATCCGTAGCTGTCGCCGCTCCTCTTTGTGTCAGTCGTCGCTTGTTCCGCGGGGCCTTAGTTTCCCGTTAGTAGAGCGACGGCGAGGCCTCCAGCCACTAACAAAGAGAGAGGTGGACGCGGCGAAGGATAGAGAAACACTACCCGTATAATGCTTTTGCTGTCCGCTCGCTTTATGTCCCGGCCATGCTCTTAAAGGGGCGTGAAACTCCCGCTTTACGTGATGGAATCCAAGCTGCCTTTCTCCATGACGAGTGCTCGAGTCTTACCAAAGTGAAGAAGCTGCAGCCCAGCCAGTGCTGTTCATTCACCGTTATGCCTTGCCCAAGTCCTGCACGCTGTATCGGTTCATATCTAAACGTGTGTCCGAGGGTTTCATGCCCCTTTAAAGTGGATCTCCTTTACTGCTAACGGTGTCTGCAAAGGAAGCAGCTTAACCTCGGATCGGGGCTCCTGTCCGGTCAGTGGGCGTAACTGAAATCTGGCGAAGGTGGCCAGCCTGGTTTTTTTTTTTTTTTTTTTTTTTCCTTTCTAAAAGGGCAGTGATCCGAGGTGTAAATGAGAAGCGTGTGTTTACTTCTCTCTTTTTGTTTTCTTGTGACATAACGTGCTGTTAACATGTCGTCGTGAGCCGGCTCGGTTCGATATTTGTAATTATGCTGTATGTTAAAGTGCTATGTGCTTCCACTAACTCACCATGGTCAGGCGTCCATTAGCACATTGAGCCGGTCACCAAACCTTCTCCTGCACTTGTGCCTTTGGAGGATGAATTTCTAAAAGCAACTTGGCATCGTGAAATTCTGGTTTCTTTTTTGATCGGCTAAAAATGTTCTAAACGACTCCAGAGATAGTTCGGTACTTCAGGACACTAAAGTAAAACGGCGTTAGACGGACAGTTTTAATCCCCTCATTTGTTCACGCACATCGGGGAGAGCATCAGGGTTTGTTCCGGCCGAATCCAAGCCTTTGTGCCTATGAGAAAAGAACGTCAATCCCCAGCGACTCTCATTCGGGGTCAAATGTAGAGGTCAATGTTTAAAGGTCAGCACCTTTTCAAGGACGAGGTCAGTGTTAAGTTCTCCAGTTGTTTGTCGTCTTCCAGAGTGTTCAAACAGAGGCCTTGGTTAGAATCCCACTGTTATTTGCTAAAACTAGTTGCCTTCCGCCTTTGCCGCTGTACTTGCTTTAAAACAAGGAGGAGTGTTTCTGCTCGCTCACCGTGTCTCCTCTGTTGGAAAAGAGGGAATAGATGTTTGTTTTCTTTAAACCGCTGCAAAAAGAAAGACATTTTCAGAATGCTTAGAAGTCTTTGCCAAAACCTTGCCAGCTTGTTCAGGGTTGACCTGTTGTGGAGTTTTCGGTTGTGATCTCGGGCTCACCTGGACGGATGAACGGAAGGTTGACGCTCCGTAACGGTGTGTAGACTTGGGGTTTGAGTGTGTTCTCTTTTCCAACCGAGACAATAAGATTTGGTGCTGTTTTAACACTTCATGGGCCAGTGTATCTGTTGCTTTTGGGAATGGATCACTAAATACTGTTCTTAGTTGCAACAAAAGTCTCGTTCCTGTTTTTGTTTCTGTGTGTGTTTTCATTTTTCCTTTCAGCAGCAGCTCATTTTGGAAATGAGTATGGTTTTTAAGGAGCGTTCTCATTTTCAGCTCCGAAGCAGCTTGTGCAACACTGTCGCTGCTGCTTTTAGAAGACTTTCTGTTCTCACAGTGCTGAGTGTTTTCTCTCTCTCCTATTAGGTGTCCTTTGCTCTAGGGACGTCGGCTCCAACATGATTCCTCAAGCTCCTCTACCATAACACACCCGAAATAGAGTGGTGACTCTTCAGGAGATGGGGGGGGTGAAGTTCATAGTCGCCAGGGTGCGCAAAATTGTCTATTTTTATTTGATTTAACATGCCTGCTGAATGTCTGCCCGGTTTGAGAGCTTAGTTACACCATCACTACAAATGATTTGAATGGTTAGTAACGTTAACGTGTTTCAACCTACAACACACTTTGAGTGTGGAAGGCGCCACGGTTTATTTTTTTCCCTGGCTAAGTGGTGCTTGACGTGGACACGACCTTGAGTCAGCTGCTGGTGAGAGATGTAGTTTAAGTAGCCGCTCCTCAGGGTTCTCCACGTGCTGTAGTTTGGGAGCGTCGGCCTCTTGGCCCCCTTTAAACACAAGCAACCATGATCATGGAGACCTGTCAGTTTTGTAGTTACTTAAAGGGTCAAATGTTAAACTTGACACACACACACACACACACACACACACACACACACACACACACACACCAGGGCCCTGTTTCAGAAAGCAGGTTTAGGAAACTCAGGGTTTAAAGCTGACCTCTGGGTTGACTAACTCGGAGCTGTCAGACTCTTGAGTTTTCGGTTTCGGAACGGGTGAGTTCAGTTAACCCTGAGTAGAGCGCGTGTATGCGGACATAAAGGGGCGTCATTAACGGAACGCAGATGAAACAATTCACCATGGCAACCATAGACAAAAAGACTCGTGGTGGAGCTTTTCATGAGTGCATGTTATCACGAGGACATACAGTATATACAGACCATCTAAAAAAATTAGAATGTCGTGAAAAAGTTCAATATTTCACTCATTTCAGAAACTCATAAATTATATAGATTCATTACACATAGAAGGAAATATTTCAAGCCTTTATTTCTTGTAATGTTGATGATTATGGCTTACAGATAATGAAAACCCAAAATTCAGTGTCTCAGAAAATGAGAATATTGTGAAAAAGTTCAATATTGGAAAGTCATGGTGTCACACCCTAATCCGCTGATTAACTCAAATCTCTCTGTGCACTCGCTGTCTTAATTTTTACACAAGAGCAACCCAACAGAAGTTAAGCATAATCATCAGCAATTAAAAATGAAGTATAGAAATATAGTCCAAACAGGTAGCTATAATTTCTTCACAAGCCACTTGGAGGTTTTGAAGGCTCTTAGCGTCATTCAGTGGGTTGATACATGTGATTAGTTAGTGATCTAAGCCAGAAGAAGTGACCATTTCTCCATCTCAACACTGCCAGTATGTAACATTATCTACAATAACACTACCGAAATGTCTTTTCAAGTCTCCAAATTTGTGCTCACTGGATATGTTCATGACTTGCCTCCATTAGCCAAAAAGGCAGAGGTCAGAAGAACAGGTGAGGGTCCACCACCAGCACCCCTTAACAGAGGCTGAAGAGATGACCCTCAGACAAAGCACTGGTCAATCAGTAAAGTCACAGTAAACCTTGTCATCTCTGCTATATGTTGTACAAGTATACGGAGAGTCAAGGCGACGTGGCTCCAGTTTTTAACAAAGAACAAGGAAAAAGGAAGACGTAAGCCACTAAAATATATAAATAGACTATAAAATATACACTTCGTAGCTGAGGGTATCCCTGGAGGAAGCTCCTCAGATCCAGCCACCCCCAGGAAGTTATGATATAACAGCATCGTCATCTTCTTGTACTTGCTGATGGTGTAATAACGTGTCTTGTGGAGCCTTCTTCCATAACACACCTCCATGCAGTTGTAAGTACTCTATTCTAGATTTTTCATTTGTTAGTGTGAAAAATCAATAGTTAATTTTCATTACAGGACGATAAAGACACCTTATCATCTGCTCCCAGAAAGGGAAGCTGCTGAGACACCTACTGAGGATAGCATTTAATAATAAACAGCACCTAAAATTGATGTAGTGGTGGGACACCATAGTAAAACTTGCACCTTTTCCCTCACAGAGCAAAACTAGAAATAGCAATGGTGAACAAATCACAACTGCAGTGCAGCTTACCTCTGTAAGATTCTTCAACTTCGGCACATGAGCGACAATTCAAGTATTTAAACACTATCACGTGGTGACAGAAAATTCTTTTTAGTTAGAAGCCCATACAATTTTAAGACATATGTGTACATAATTGAAAAAGAACATTTGCTAAGCTGCATTAAATTAAATTAAGCCTAGCTGCACATTAATACTGTGGAAAGACTCCCTCTTTACACAATCTCACAATGACGGAGCCCTGATAGGAACATGAACTTTACCGTACTGTAGTGAAATCATATCTAAATAACAATGGGACTACAAACATAGCTGAAGAGGAAGCTGCTGCCCTGACATCTGGTCAATTATGCTACCCATCGAATTCCAAGAGATCAACCAGGAGGTTTTTTTTTTTTTTAATCAACTTTTCAAACTTTATTTACAAACAAGGCAACAAAATGTATTCTACATTATCCAACATCCGGATCACAGAGAATAGAGGAGGTAATGATAATTAAGCAAAAGAACATACAGAAACACATAAAAAACCAAAACAAAAAAATGAACAAAGATAAAAAATATACACTTAAAGCTTCTGCCAGATTCCTGTACAATTGCATTCAATAAAAAAAATAAAGTTTACACATGTACTAAATTTAGATTAGTCATGGAGTGTCGTACATGACAGGTCAGGAAAACAGCCTCCACAGTATGTGATGGTAACTGTACAGAGATCTGTATATTATACAACAGCAACTAATAGACATGTGTATGGCAACACTTTTGCTTATATACTGTAGGTCTCCACCGTCTGTGAGCGCATCCTCACAACTGCTGTCACAGTAAGCCCAAGTCAGAATTACAAGGTCATTTTGCTTAGCTATACTACAGATATGAGTATTTTAAGGCAAAATGTGAAATACAGGTTTTTAAAATCAGTTAACTGTTTCGGTGACAAAACGCTAGTTGCATGCAGCTGCAGAAGGTGAGACTTCATTTGACTAAGAATTTTGCAACAAACAAGTCTGAATGATTTATAGTTGAAGCTAATGTCATTCTTAGTTCTTTCGAGCTATTACTGACCTCTTTGTAATGATTACATTTCAGGTACACTGGGGAGAGATCAAGCCTCTGACCAAGAGAATGAAGACTTGGAAAACCATCTTGGGTAACAACAAAGCGCATTTGAAATTCATTTGGCAGTCCTAATCTGGCTACAGTTTAATGATCAGGTCAGTGTTCATACAGCCTGTTTAATGGATATGCACTTTGCAGGGGACTTGAGCAAGAACAAGGAAAATTAGTTTGTGAATGAAGCATAAAGTATTTAGGTCTGCTTGGACTCATTAATTTCACCCTCTGTATGTTTTTATCGTTGGAATATATTGTGTCCTACATATCTTAATCCCCATTTACCCCTTTTCTGACTATGGCAGGTACCTTCCATTCCAGCTAGGGGAGCAGTTCGCTGCTGTGAAAACCACCCTGGAGAAAACCTGTAGGGCAAGGGACTGTGTCCAGGTTGAGTTGAAAGCTATCTTAGAGAAAACCTGTAGGGCAAGGGACTGTCTCCAGGTTGAGCTGGATGAGCTAAAACACCAGCATGAAGCTCTCCAGAACATCATGGCCAACCAGGAGACGGAGCTCCATAATGTGCAGGTACAAAATAGTTACAGACACCAACACAACTTTATGTGGATAATTTTTTTAAAACACTAACTGCTGTGCTTGTGCGTGAGTGAGGTGTGAATGACCGTTTCAGCATTGATTGGCTACCTCTCGTGTGACGTATAGCCAATCAGAGACTGTTGTTGGTGGGACATTAAAGCAGTCGAGACCTTGTGCAGGTGCATCAAATCCTTTGTTCTTCCTCTTTAGACTCAACTGTCAAGTAGGACACTGGACCTTAACCGCTGCCAGGACAGCCTGCAGGAGTCCCTTGCTCTATGGGAAATGGAACGGAGAAAGCTCCACAACACCATTCAGGAGCTGAGGGTAAGACGGACAGCCTCGTCTGAAGTAAAGAACCACTAATAAATGAAGACAGATCGCCTTTAAAGGTGGAATTATTAAAGGTGGCCTGCGTTATACCGTGTAACAGTAGATATTGCTTTTAACTAGTGCTAAAATGGACATAGAATTATAATGCTTAAATTCCTTACAGCTTAGTTTTTAAACTTGCCATTGCCCATAAGACCCATAATGAATTACAGCCTTAATTAGCCAAAAAAACACAGTGTCATGGTGTGGTATGAAAGGGGAGATGAGGTTAGGGTAAGGATGACCGTCTGGAAATTACTCAGTATTGAATTAACAGGACCTCTCTCAAACTACAGATGGCTTCCAGTATGTTCTAACAGCGACAGATCACTTTTCTAAATGGGTTGAGGGTTTCTCATTAAGGACTAGATCTATGTTTTGAATTGTGAATTGATTTTGAACCGTGAGCCCAAGCATCGTATTTTCTGAGTTGTGCACCCCTAACTGATTACTTTAATGGCATCCTCTAATCTCTATTTGCAAAAAGAGTGATAATCTCAACCTTTATTTCTGCAATTCTTTAACTGTTTTTTTGTGGCGTTACAAGAGTAATACCAAAATCACACAGGAAAATGATGAGGGCTAATTTTAAATTAAATTGTGTTGGTTCATATCCAAGTTTATGTTTACTGTGTATTTAATACTTTTTTTTAAAGTAGTAGACATTTAAGATAAAAGTTCTGCAGTAGCAACTTTGTGTAATTTACAGCATACAGAAGATATTAAGGTAGGCTTTGCATTTGTATAAGATGTTGATGTAGCAAAGTTTGTACTCATTTGGACTTAAAAATCTATTTTTTATGTTTGTCAGTATTTCCCCTGAGCGAGAGCTTCAGTGAGTCTCTTAATTTGCTGCGTTTTGACAGCAAAGTGAGTTCTTGTAGTAGTTTTAATAGCAGTCAACGAGTCAAATAAATGTGTAACCTGTTTTAATTTATTTTTTTTGCAGGTGAATGATTGTGACTGGGACGGCAACAGCCATGTTGTAGCCTTGTTTTATTTGTATTTTGTTTTTTAAATTTTTTTTAAATTTGCATTATATTTTAAACAAAGCAAACTGCCTTTTATCGATACATTTTAATTCTCAATAAATATTTTTATCTAGTACTGTATGTTGTGTTTGAAGGTACATTGAAGCTGAAAGAGTGAATATTGTGGCTCTAAAAGTGAACACAATGTAGTTTTGCTCAGTTTTATTTGTTTTTTTTACTGTTTAATCCAAGAGTAAATTACAGCAAGCAGGTGTTAATGGCCTGAGTTGCTGTTGAGCGAAATACCACTTGGTAGCGATACATGTGGACAGAATCTCCTTTTTAGTGTTGAGTTTGGCTAAGAAAGGCCTTGAGTGGTTTTTCCTCATGATCAACAAGAAACTTGTTGCAAGTAAATGAACTGATTAATCAATGCTAGGCAGGAGGTAAAAGAATCACACACAGCATTATTCAGCTGACAAGATTATTACGGGTGGAGACTTTAATGTGGTTCCTGATCCTTCCTTAAGGTGTCATGTCACACTTTTTTTTTTTTTTGGATATTCTGAACTTGGTCACCAAAGTCAGCCTGTGTGACTTGGAGAATGACAAATCCCCCTGCAACTCAATACGCTTGGTTTAATGCCTCAAACAAGGTCAATGTTCAGGGATAGATGGTTACTTTCTAATGAATTGATGAGTTATATTTTGGAATGTGAAATCTCGGCACCCCACCCCGACCGATCACTGTGTGATTTCTTTGTCCATTTCACTAAAGAGGGACCTTGTAATCTTATATGGAAATGTAATAACCTTATGAACAATGAAAACTTTTGTACTAAAGTGAAACAGTTAAATGTGGAGATTGGCCAAATGGAAATGTCCAATTTAAGCACATGGGAATGGTTCAAATTCAAAGTTAAACAGGTGGCAATTCAAATAAGTTAATCCTCTATTAAACTGAAAAGATTAGAGCAACAAAACATTATTGAGGGTATCAATAAATTATGCTGCAAACAAGATTTATCTTTGGAAGAACTACAATTAAACAATCTCAATTAGAAAAAGTGTTTTTAGAGAAGGCTAATGGTGCTTATATTCACTCAACAGCCTGATGGATAGAAGAGGGGGAGAAAAAATCTTACTTTCTTGGTTTGGAAAAACAGAGACAAGCTAAAAAGAAAATTTGAAAACTGATCATCGGGGGGTTACAATTGACTGTCAAGACCAAGTAAATGAGGAGTTCCAGTTCTACAGCAACCTTTATAAGTCATATTATTCTGTGGATAATGGTACTGCTTTTCTTGGGTAAATTCTTGGGATTTAAAGGTTTCCACAGAGGGTGAACTCAGAGTTGATGAGCTGAACAAAGCAATCAGACAAATGCCCAGGGGTCAATCACCAGGAACTGATGGGTTAACGGTAGAATTTTACCTTTTTTTCTGGAGCGATATTAGAATAATGCTGTACAATGCCTATTTAGACTGGATTTCAACAACAAATCTTTTCCCCACAATTCCCTCATCACTTTAATCCCAAAACCCAACAAAGAAAGCCTTCTATTGGATAATTGGAGACCCATAACCCTTCTGTGCAACGATTACAAATTATTGGCTCATGTTTATGCAGATCATTTACATGAGTGTTTAACACACACAGTGGATGAATGTCAGTCGGCTTTTATAAAAGGAAGATATCTACATGATCATATTAGACTGATTCCTCATACTGTATGCTTGATTATCAAGAGTTAATCAAGACAGAAAGCCTGATGTTATTTTTAGACTTTATAAAGCGTTTGATACTCTTGAACATCCTTTTTGTTTGAATCCTTACATCACCTGGGTTTTGGGGAAAACTTTTGCAATATAATTAAAATGTTTTATACTGATATCTTTAGCTATATTTCTCTTTATCCTGGACTGACCCCTAGGTTTGAGGTGAAGAGAGGTATTCGACAGGGTTATCCAATTTCCCTTAAGCTGTTCATTCTGACCACTCAATTACTGGTGCTAATCATCCAAAATGACCCTGGTCTACAAGGCATTAAGATTTTCGACAAAGAATATAGAATCACTCAATTTGCAGACAATACAGCCCTGTTTTTTAAAGACAAAGTCATGGTAATTAAGCTCTCAATGCTATTTCTTTATTCTCCCAAGCTTCAGGACTATGTCTGAATATCAAAAAATGTGAATTTTTACCTATCCACACGTGTTCTGATTCTAGTATTGCTTCAATAAGAGTAGAACCAGAAGTAAAATGTTTAGGAATAGTGATATCATGATCAGAAGAGAAGACACCAACATCTGTACCCGCATTATCGATATGAAAAGATCTCTCAGTCGCTGGCTAACCAGAGACATCTCTACATTTGGTAGAGTCGTCCTTTTCAAAGCTGGAGGTCTATCCAAATAAATCTACCCGTGTCATTCTCTGTATGTCTCTCCCCAAAACATAAAGAAAGCCGACTCAGTAATTCTTCAATTCCTGTGGAAAAATAAAACCCACTATATTAAAAGATCAAGGTTGGTTAAGGATTACAATAAGGGTGGTATTAAAGCCTTAGACTTTGAATCAGTGGTAGGAACTTTTAAGATTAACTGGCTTAAAGCATGTTTGTCACAACCTGATGCCATGTGGTTTCATATATCCAGATCCATGTTTAAAGAATTAGGAGGAATTGAGTTTCTATTGAAATGTGACTTTGAGATCAGCAATTCCTGTGAAGTTATCTCATTTTCACAAACAGGTTATCTCCTTCTGGAAAATGATCTTCACACAACTTTTCTCCCCACATGTCTACCCTATGGGTCAATAGAGTGATAACGGTTAATAGAAAGTCGCTATTTGTTAGAAACTGGTTTGAAAGTGATATTTGTAACTGATTTGCTGAACTCTGAAGGTAATCTATTAGATTATATGTCCTTTTTGAAGAAATATAAAGTAAAATGTACACAAAAGGAATAAGGGCAGGTTTGTTGTGCAATTCCATTGGCATTAAAGCAGTGAATCTACAACATTAACAAAAGGAAAAAAATAAATAAAAATAAATCTGTGCTATCTTGGTGTTGAGACTTTAAATAAAATATTTAAAATCCATATTTATCGTCTTTTGACAAGTAAACACGACAATATCTACATATACACTGCTTTTAAACTTCTAGGGTTAGGGTTAGAAGGGCGTTTCTGGGCGCTGTTAGAATTTGGCCATTGTGATTTAAAAATTATAGGTGAAATAAAATAAATGTTCAAATACAGCTAGCTTGCTGGACGTTAGCTAGGTAACCTGGCAACTAGAAGTGCCGTGCATTCTGGGACGCCCCCTAGCGACCGTGCGGGTCTGTGGCGAGTTTCTGCTAAAGCTACTGCTTCAGGCTGCGTGAAAAATGGAGAGTCGCAGGAAAATGTTTGAGTTTTAATCCATGAATTAATGTGAATATGTGCAGACGTGTGAGACACTAGAGGAGCGCTGCTGTTATCTTTAGCCTCGTAGTGCGGCTGCGCGTCACTCACCACCACAGCTGATTTGGAAACATCTAAAAGTGGACGCAAAAGACAAACACGGTGGAGTGCGATTTTAACGCGAACTTTTCAAGGAACACACGCCATTTACATGTTGTTTAAAAAACTTTCAGAGTTCCACTGCTCAGACTGATCATGCTACAACTGTTAATTTTGGGGTTATTTTATACAGGACTCCTGGAACCGTGTGTTTTTGAAGGTGGTTCGTTTTAAACGCTTGGATTATTTATTTTTTTGCAAGGTTCAGTGTGTGCGCCTCTTTTGGACAAAATACACAAAGCGTACATCTATAGATAATTTTTTTAAACTTCCGAATACCTCTTAGGTAAGGTTTCTAAAAATTCACTTTAATGATTTACTGCTACTGTTAAAATTATATCAACTTGTGATATTGTTATAGTTGCCATGTAATTATTATTAGTATTACGCCATTTATTAAACATCTGAGTTAATTATAGTTGGTCATTTGAAGGCAGATACATTTAACGCGTGGTAGATTTAATGTGAGTTTATTATTATTATTATTATTATTATTGTTGTTGTTGTTGTTGTTGTTGTTGTTGTTGTTGTTTTATATTGCGTATTTTTTTAAAAATCCACTCTTTAAATGGTGCATTCTCTCTCTCTCTTTCCCCCCTCAGCGCTCCATTTATAGCCCCGAGATCGTATATCGCGTCTCTCTCTCTTGTAATAACTCGGTTTCCCGGCTCCGCTTCCGGTGAGCGCGCGATGCTGCTGTTCTCGGTAACGGCGCTGCTGCTCGCGCTGCGGGGCCTCGTGCTTTGCGCGGCGCACGCGCTGGAGCGCGACGTCTCGAGCGAGGCGGGAGTGAAGAAGGAGGCGAGTCACACCGCCGTAGGTAAGTGTGGGCAGAACGGCTGAAAATAAGCAGCAAAACATCAGTAATATGCAGAAAATATGCAAACAGAGCCCTGTAACATGCACAGACAGTCATATTTGGGACCTTAGCGTCAAAGAAATGATTGCATTATGTTTAATAAACATGCCCAAAATTGACTGCACATAAAATACATTCTAATAAATCTGTTAAATATAAATGTTATGCCATGTGCAAAAAAGACAAATGCACAGTGTTCAAAGTTTTATTTGTTTAAGATTGTAAATATATAAGCATTTGAGTGTATGCACTTATTAAGATTTATATGAATCAATTTATTAAACTTTAGTTGTTGTACACAGTAGTTGATGAACAATATGGACCGATACAATACAGTACAGACGCTGATATTTGATGTTTTTATGCTTATATCTGCTGATAAACACATAAATAAAGTAGAAAAAATAGCTATCATTATATTAGGATTATAGAGAAATGCCATATTTACTTAAAGTTTTTAACCAGCTGGCAATGTACAAAATGAAGGCATACATTTTAAGACCGAAGGTGCAGACTGTAAAAATCATGCCTGACATAAACATTACATTACATTACATTTTACATGTACAGCATTTAGCAGACGCTTATATCCAGAGTGACTTACAACAGTGCTTTGTAGTCCACGACTGTTCTTTGATCTGTAAAGCTATGTTTAAAATCAACTGTGGTTAAGCCAAGTTACCGCCGACTAAGTTTTATACTTTAACCAACTACCTTTCTGGTGTGCAATAAATGTGTCATCAAATATCGGTCGGATGCGGATGACTTGAAAAAAGTGATTATCTGACAATTCTGATACGATTCCGATATAATAGTGCATCCCTAATTACTGCGTTTTGGGTTTGTACTTATTTCAGTTTGATGGAAATAAGTTTACAATAGTGACTTTTAGTGACTCGGTGTGTACGGTTCGACCCCAGACGTGTGTCTGCAGGTGATGCCGCCATGCGTGACCGAGGCCGACCGCTTTAGCCTGGAGGCCCTGCGTCACATCCACAGAGAGATGGATGACAATCAGGATGGAGGGATTGAGGTGGAGGAGAGTGTGGAGGTAAGCAGAAGGCAACGGAGTGTTAGTGCATCCTTACAGTATGTCTGTGTGTAGTGCAGTAGCTCCTGGGTTAAGAACATAAAGATGAGACAGATTAGTACTGTGTAGAGAAGTACTGTTGTAGATTACAGGCTTTAGGGTGTAGTGAGGATAATTAGATGTGGTGTTTATGGTAATTAGGCAGTGAGGTTTAGGCTGTAGTGTTTATAGGATTTATGGTGTTGTGTGTAATTATCATAGAAAATACTAGGCTTTAGAGGTTAGTGTTTGTAAGAACATAATTGGGGAATATAGTTCATAATGTAGTGTTCATGTGATTTAGTGTGTAGGGTGTAGTGTTTATAAGAGTTAGTGAATAGAGTTTAGGGTGTAGTGCTTATAGGTGATAGGGTTTAGGGTGTAGTGCTTATAGGAGATAGGGCTTAGGGTGTAGTGCTTATAGGAGATAGGGCTTAGGGTGTAGTGCTTATTGTAATTCTGGTTAAGGTGAAGTGTTTATAAGAGTTAGGGAATAGAGTTTAGGGTGTAGTGCTTACAGGAGATAGGGTTTAGGGTGTAGTGCTTATAGGAGATAGGGCTTAGGGTGTAGTGCTTATAGGAGATAGGGCTTAGGGTGTAGTGCTTATAGGAGATAGGGCTTAGGGTGTAGTGCTTATTGTAATTCTGGTTAAGGTGAAGTGTTTATAAGAGTTAGGGAATAGAGTTTAGGGTGTAGTGCTTATAGGAGATAGGGTTTAGGGTGTAGTGCTTATAGGAGATAGGGCTTAGGGTGTAGTGCTTATTGTAATTCTGGTTAAGGTGAAGTGTTTATAAGAGTTAGGGAATAGAGTTTAGGGTGTAGTGCTTACAGGAGATAGGATTTAGGGTGTAGTGCTTATAGGAGATAGGGTTTAGGATGTAGTGCTTATAGGAGATAGGGCTTAGAGTGTAGTGCTTATTGTAATTCTGGTTAAGGTGAAGTGTTTATAAGAGTTAGGGAATAGAGTTTAGGGTGTAGTGTTTATAGGTGATAGGGTTTAGGGTGTAGTGTTTATAGGAGATAGGGTTTAGGGTGTAGTGTTTATAGGTGATAGGGTTTAGGGTGTAGTGCTTATAGGAGATGGGGCTTAGGGTGTAGTGCTTATTTTAATTCTGGTTAAGGTGTAGTGTTTATAGGAGTTAGGGAATAGAGTTTAGGGTGTAGTGTTTATAGGAGTTAAGGAATAGAGTTTAGGGTGTAGTGCTCATAAGTGATAGGGTTTAGGGTGTAGTGCTTATAATAGTTATAGAAGAGTTGGGATTGGGTTTCGTCTCTGGTTGCTATAGTGATGGGAGGGGTGGGGGGCAGATGCAGGACATGCCTAAGAACATCACATGAAGGCTCCAGTTACAGCACAGAGCCCATTCCAAGAAACATGGGTGTACACACACACACACACTTTCCCTCTCTCAGGAGTGTCATCTTCTGACTCACGGATAGTTTAGGAACGTACTGAAGGTTGTGTGTAATGTACATGTTGTGCTGGCAAGAGATCTGAAATAAAAAACCACAGGTTTCACATCTGTAGAAGTGAAGGAGGCCAGTATGGGCTGCTCCTGACTCTGGCTAACCTGCTCCTCAAGGCCGAGTGCTCGCTTCCTGCTGCTCAGACTAAGAGTTTGTTGAGAAAACACATAAACACACATAATGCAGAATTGCACTGTCCCATCTACCAACTATTCCAACTTAGTCCAGACTTATTGGAAGCTTTATCAGTGTAAAAATGTGTGGTGCTTAACGTTAGCTTAAATGTACATGTACATGTGCATGTTGACAGGATTGTACAAGTTTGCTAAATGCGTTTAATCTGTGTGTGTGTGTGTGTGTGTGTGTGTGTGTGCGCTCCCTTCTGCAACTGTAGTTCATCATAGAGGACATGCAGCAACAGCAGCAGACCAATAAACACAGCAAACTGCACAGAGAAGACCAGCATATTACTGTAGAGGAGCTGTGGAGAGGATGGAAGTCCTCTGAAGGTAGCTGTACCTGTGTGTGTGTGTGTGCATCGATAAAGAGTAAACTTTACACACTGGTCATATTCTCTCTCTCAGTGCATAACTGGACTCAGGAGGACGTGTTGCGGTGGCTGAGGGAGTTTGTGGAGTTGCCGCAATATGAGAAAAGCTTCAAAGAGCTGCGGGCCAATGGCAACACTCTGCCCAGGTACGACTGGTCATTTACACTCTCTAATGGCTGTAACTCCCTATTTTGGCCACAAGGGGGTGTCTCCATCATGGCTGTAGAAATTCATCATTTCTGACACTGTCTCAGTGCACGAAATGACTGCCTGATCTGTTTATTTCTGCGCTCAGAATTGCATCCAACGAGCCGTCGTTTATGAGCACCTTCCTGAAGATTCAGGACCAGCAGCACAAACACAAGTTGAAGCTCAAAGCTCTGGACGTAGTTCTGTTTGGACCTCCAACACGTATGTAACTGTAACACCACATCTGTACCGTCCCTCAATTGAGTTTGTGTGTTTTGGGTTTGCTCAGGAGCACAGCACCTTCAGACGAGTTTAGTGATCTTAATGTATGCCTTATTCATGACACGTAAAGAGAAATATTCCAGGCGTTTTTGTAGGAAAAAGCAGCAAATTGAGTAACTAGCAAACGAGTGACAGGTCTGGCCTCTAGAAGTCTGGGCTATTTTAATATCAGAGATAAATATAGCTGAGATTGACGTCTCATATCTGAGCAGGGATTTGAGAGAGTGTGAACTTAAGCACACTGCACACTCCGTCCTCTTTCACCTTAGAAAATACGCAGAAGTCCAAAATATGGCAAACAAAATCAAACAGGAAGACAGCGGGTTTGTGACTTAAATATGGCATGACAGCAAGCACACTGTAACCAACACACACCCGCGATCGCTTACCAGTATCACGGAAATGAGCGTTTAAATCTGCTCTCCGCCTCATTTTCCCAGAAAATTTAAGTAACCTGCAGAAATGTCTCATTGCTAACTTTCCAGTAGAACACTCGCTATACTTATTGGCAAGTTATCTCCTTATGAACTAATATTATTCACCAATCTGATAATATTAATATATATTTTTGCTTAAAACATTTAACATAGTTTTATATAAGATTTTTTACTTGGAGCCCCCACTTCCCATAAATAATCATCATAAAAATAACTTCTTGGTCATTTTTCCACCATGTAATTTGTTTGTCAGTGGCCGTTCCCGCAGGGCCAGAGGAGTAAGGAAAGCTGGCCTGCAGATGAAAGCGCACTGTAGTAAATGTCGCCTCCATGAGCTCGTGGTGTTTTATTTGTGCGTCCCGCAGGGCCTCCGCACAACTGGATGAAGGACCTGCTGCTGATCGTGTCGGTGGTGATGGGCGTGGGAGGCTGCCTCTTCGCTCAGGCACAGAACAAAGCCTCCAAGGAGCACGTCTCCAAAATGATGAAGGATCTGGAGAGCCTGCAAAGAGCCGAGCAGAGCCTGCGAGACCTGCAGGAGCAGTGAGCATCTCCCTCCCGGCTCACCTACACTCACACTCACGTTCTCACACGCTCAACAACACCACCCTGAGCGCTGTCGTATGATCTCGGTGACTATTTTCATTTGCTATAGGGAGCTGTTATGACGGTGTGTGTGTGTGTGCTGCAGGCTGGAGCGGGCGCAGGAGGAGAAGCGTACGGTGGCGGTGGAGAAGCAGTTCCTGGAGGAGAAGATGAGGGATGAGATCCAGGGTGCTCAGGAGGAGGCTAGCCGTCTGCAGCAGCTGCGTCAGGGAGCAGTCAGCGAGCTCAGCCGTCTGCGCTACGCCGAGGAGGAGCTCGAACAGGCACGACAACGTCTGTGTGTGTGTGTGTGTGCGCGCAATGAAGGCATCTATCACTATAGAAGCACATCAGATGTTGCATCCTAGATAGTTGCAGTACAGAAGGGCCCTAGATGTTGTGCACTAGATTGTTGCATTGTTGTTCCCTAGATTCTTCCACTATAGAAGTGTCCTAGATGTTGGAACCTAGATTTGTGCACTATAAAAGAGCCCTAGATGTCGCTAATAAGATTGTTGCACTATAGAAGTGGCCTGTATGCTGCACTATTGCTGCATCCATCCATCTACTGTATGTGCCTGGTAGTGGTAACATCATGGCCATTGTGTGTGTGTGTGTTCAGGTACGTGGGGCTCTGAAGAAGGCGGAGCAGGACATGCAGGTCAGCTGGTCGGTGCCTGAGTCTCTCCAGCTGTGGCTGCAGTTCACACACGAGGTGGAGGTGCAGTACTACAACGTCAAGAAGCAGAGCGCCGAGCAGCAGCTGGCCACCGCCAAGGACGAGGTTCCTGCACTACACCCACAGCCTCATTACCATGGCGTCCACCTCTTCACTCTTTCACCAACTCCCTCCATCACTTTACTACCCCACTCCGATCAGTAAGTTGTGTCCGTGTTAACGCGCTGTGTGTGTGTCCAGGCGGAGAAGATCAAGAAGAAGAGGAGTTCAGTTTTGGGTACGCTCCATGTGGCACACAGCTCCTCCTTGGACCAGGTGGACCACAAGATCTTAGAGGCCAAGTAAGAGTGTGTGTGTGTGTGTTTTGGGGACACTAAAAGCGGAGCATGACGCTGCGTAACTCCAGCAGAAGTGGAGTAAAGTGTGTGGGATTTTTGGGTATTAGGAACGCCCTGTCGGAGGTGATGGCGTGTCTGCGGGAGCGACTGCACCGCTGGCAGCAGATCGAGTGGCTGTGCGGCTTCCCGGTGATGAGCAACGCGGGTCTGGCCAGCCTCACCGCCTCGCTCTACCCCGACCCCAACTGGATGCTGCTGCCGCGCTCGGCCGTCTCCTCGCTGCACGTTCCCTCCGGCGTCGACGACATGGAGGACAGCCTGCCCCCCGCCATGCCCCAGATCCCCGGTATGTTGTGCAGATGACACCAGGTATTAATCCAGTGCTAATATTGGTTCCAGCACCAGACTAACTCTAGAAGTTTTAACCTCTTGTCTGGTCTCACAGTCAAGGTGACTCCGTTAAAGCTCTCCCCTCGAGCGCTGGTGCGATCCCGGAGAACGGGCCACATCGTGCAGTCGCCCGTGATCGTGTCTCCTGACCCGGACCTGCTGATCCCCATCCGCTCACCGCTGCCTCGATACATGGAGGAGGAGGGAGAGCATGTGATTTTCCCCTCTCTCCTCAAACAGTGAGTTACACCTTCATTTCGGAGATTGGCCTCGTGGTTAAGCTTAAGGGAAGAGTTATTTTGGAATTTGTTGCTCTTCTCCTTTAACTTCTCGTAATATCTATTAGGGAGGGTCTGGAGACGGCTTCAGATGCTGAGACCGTTAGCAGGAAATACACAGCCGCTGGTTTGGACGCTCCAGCCCGAAGACTCTTCTCCGACAGCATCACGCGCAAGGTCTCATTTGAGGAGCAGGAGGACGTTCCCTCGAGGAGGGTGTCGCGAGAGGAACTCTGCGGTTCTTTTAGAACCAGTTTGAGAACGGTGCTCCGCGAAGACGCTGAAGTTGAAACCGCAAGCAGAAAGACCTCCAGAGAGGAACTTGAGGTGTCCACAGAAGCTCATGGAAGTCCATTAGAGACTGAAGAAACCGAGCTCACGGTCGATTCCAAGAAGACACTGAAGAGTTTCCCACCTGACCTCGCAGATTCCTCTCTGAGGACGCCCACCTGGGACAAGTTCAACCCTCCGATAGAGCCAATCAGATACGAGGACGAGGCCGAGAGTTTGGGCAGCCAGAGACGAAAGACCTTCGGCGAGACGAGGAAACTCTCGGGAGACAGCCTGTCCGGAACGACGCTCAGGAACGAGAGCGAGATGGAAAGTGTGAATAAAGACGTCCCAGACGTAGGTGCTGAGATGACCGTACCACCGAGAACGAAGCTGAGAGGAGATGTTGACGTTTCCATGGACACCCAAAAGGGCACTCTGCCAAAGGACGCCCCCGTTGGTCTCGCTTCCCGGAAGCTTTCCAGAGAGGAATCTGACGTCTCTTCGATGGACACCCAAAGAGTGAAGCTGAAACTGCTTCAAGACAAACTAGAGCTGACCCAAGACCCGTTCAGGAGCAAACTGTTTCGAGGTGCGTCCACTGACGTCAGTGCCAGAAAAATGATGAACGAGGACTTAACGCTAGAAAACAAGCGCAGCGTGTCTTTAAGGGAGAGGAAAGACGTAGCCTCTTCCAGGATGCTGCCTGGGCGAGACGAGCGAGAGATTGCTGCAGACAGACGGAGGCTGCTCCGGGACGGCAGGGTGGAAAGTTTTGCGGACGCGCCGGCGCTGACGGGAGAGAGTGGCCGGCGTAAAGCGTCCCGCGATGAGTTTTCGCCTCCCGAGCCGGCCCACTTCAGTCAGCCCGACCTCACCGTGAGCTCGCTGGTGATTTGGGGGCCGCCGTCCAACCCGCTCAGCCGCCTGGTGTACGACGGCATTTTGGAGAAGTCGTACCCCGGCCCTCTGAACGTCCCGGGAGAGCTCAGCCACGCCGCCTCCATGCCGACCATGTCCCTCTCGTCGCCGCAGAGCCCGGTGGGAAGTGGCGAGGCCGTCGAGAGCAGGCCTTCCCGATCCGGAGAGGTCTCGCCTGCGGAATCTCGTGGCGCTGAGAAGCCCAAAAAGTCCTCCAAGTTCAAGAGCTTGTTCAAGAAAAAGAAGGAGAAGGATAAAGACGCAGCCGTGGACTGTGCGCAAGGAGGTCTGCAGAAACTCTGACGGCCCGTAAAAGCCAAACGACAAGAAGCTGAGAGAAAGGTGGAGGATCCAGTGAACGCTTCAGGGATTTGAACGGCAATGGATTCCACTTCCCAAACTTGCTAGCATTACTTGTGTGCTGTTGCGGAGCTCAGTTAAGAGTCGTTTCTCACAGTGCAGAATGTTTTTGCACATCAGAGGCTTTGGAGCTCATCTTTTCTAGATCAGTTTGATCAATATTTAATTCCTTATTTGATTTATGCTGGAACTATTAGTTTAGTGTTGTACAGTGTGTAGAGTTTACTTCAGGCTAATTTACTGATGCTCACTCAAACAGCTTGTTGAGAACACAGCTGCCAGTTTTCCTTAAGCTATGTAACATTTTTCAGTCTTAAAGACTAACGCGGCTGCAGTTGAAGGGATTGTGAAGTTTCCAGCTCAGTGAAAGTAGCTGTAATGTGTGAAGATGCAGGGTGATTTTTGTTGATGCTGCACTTTGCTGTGTTAGATAATTAGGGGAAGCATTTATTAAGATGTTCAGCAGCCAAACGGCACTTAAATGAGTAGAAATGGAAAGTGTATTTAATATTTTTTGCTCTTAAATTCATCAACTCTCGTTGCCCAAACGTACTGCCAAGCGTTTTGTAACGAGGTTGTCTTGTGATGTTTGACATGTTGACAGTCTTACCCGCATCGCTGGTTTAAATCAACCCCAGATGTTCGTCTTAAGATCAAGTCAGATTTTATTTGTAGAGTTTTCTCCGTGAGGCCTCCAGCGTCTGCGCCAGTCGTTTTTTTAGCTTTACATTTTGCTGTACGTTTTTGTCATTTTCAACATGAATCTGTTATTTTTCTGTGCTTCTGAACTTGTGATGATGGTGTTGAGGTGTGATTTCGAGTTCTGACGTTTGAAGCTCTTGTTGATGTCTTGTCACCTCTTGTCTTGTTTATGTGCTTGTTAGTATGCTCTTATAAAGATTTTATGATTAAGAAGTCAGACGTGGCTGCTTGTCTTTACTTCCTGGCTTGCGGTTCAACGTTGTTGCTGGTTATTAGGTTAACCAGATGAATCAAAGCAAACCGTTACTTGGAGTAGGACGGGGAGCGTAACTCCGGATGCGCTGTGCTGAAACCCTGGAGCCTTTTCGTCCCTACTGGTGAGCAGGTGTGTTTGAGCCTCACTCTTAAAAAGTTGAGCTGTTCTTGCTCCGGGTTTGTTCCTAGGTAGCGCTGCTCTTGCAGGGGATGCTGAGGTGTTCCCAGGCCATCCGGGAGGACCTCTTCTCCATCCTCCCATCCCAGCTGGACATGCCCAGAACTCCGTCGCTACCCATAGCTCGGGACCACAGGTGAGGGTGGGAACGTAGATGGACTGGTGAATGGACGTCTTGGCCTGCCAGCTCAGCTCTCACTTCACCGCGACAGAGCGGTACAGCAGCTGAGTAACTGCTGTGTGTGTGTGCGTGTGCTTGTGTGCGTGTATGTGTGTGTCTGTGTATGTGTGTATATGTGCTTGTGTGTGTATTTGTGTGTGTATGTGCTTGTGTCTGCGTGTGTGTGTGTCTGCGTGTGTGTGTGTGTGCGCGTGCGTGTATGTGTGTGTCTGTGTATGTGTGTATGTGCTTGTGTGTGTATTTGTGTGTGTATGTGCTTGTGTCTGCGTGTGTGTGTCTGCGTGTGTGTGTCTGCGTGTGTGTGTGTCTGCGTGTGTGTCTGCGTGTGTGAGTGTGTGCGTGTCTGTGTGTGTGTGTGCGTGTGTGCGTGCGTGCGTGTGTGCGTGCGTGTGTGCGTGCGTGTGTGTGTCTGCGTGCGTGTGTGTCTGCGTGCGTGTGTGTGTGTGCGTGCGTGTGTGTGTGTGTGTCTGCGTGTGTGTGTGTGTGCGTGTCTGTGTGTGTGTGTGTGTGTGTGTGCGTGCGTGTGTGTGTGCGTGCGTGCGTGTGTGCGTGCGTGCGTGCGTGTGTCTGCGTGCGTGTGTGTCTGCGTGCGTGTGTGTGCGTGCGTGCGTGTGTCTGCGTGTGTGTGTGTGTGTGTGCGTATGTGTGTGTGTTTGCGTGTTTGCATATGTGTCTGTGTGTGTGTGTGTGTGTCTGCGTGTGCGCTGTGCGTCTGTGTGTGTGTGTGTGTGTTAAAGCCCACCTCATGTTGTTAAAACAGGAAACCCACAGTGAGGTGCTGCAGCTCAGTCCTCCTCCACACTACTGCTGTCGGACTGCCTTTAACCGCTGATCTCAGACCTGCTCTATAAGGGGGAGACCAGACAGTCAGACCTGGTTAAGGTGCGGAAACTGTTCTGGGTTTAGATTCAGGCGTGCAGGCATCTCTGGTGAGTTACACAGCGAGTGATCGTGGGGACGCGGCTTGTTTAGATGAACTAACTGCTGAATGTGGGATGCTGCAGAACATTATCTTCTTCCTCTTTCGGCTTTTCCCTTCAGGGGTCGCCACAGCGAATCATCTGTCTCCATTTAGTCCTATCTTCTGCAACCTCTACCCTCACACCAACTAACTTCATGTCCTCTTTCACCACATCCATAAATCTCCTTTTTGGTCTTCCTCTCAGCCTCCTGCCTGGTGGCTCCAACCTCAGCATCCTTCTACCTATGTACTCGTTTTCTCTCCTCCGGACGTGTCCAGACCATCTCAGTCTGGCCTCTCTGACTTTATCTCCAAAACATCTAACATGAGCCGTCCCTCTGATGAACTCATTCCTGATCCTATCCATCCTCGTCACTCCCAAAGAGAACCTGAACATCTTGAGCTCTGCAACCTCCAGTTCTGCCTCCTGTCTTTTCCTCATTGGCACTGTCTCCAAACCATACAACATGGCTGGTCTGACTACTGTCTTGAAAAACCTAAACAGGTGTGAACACTGCACCGTCGCCACGGAGACGCAGCACTGTTTCGGCCTGGGGTCAAGAGGTCAGTCAGAGAATGTGGAAGACAAAGTGAAGACATAGACTGTGTTACTTTTTGGTATATCGGGTGTGAGTTTGTCTTTTGCACCACACACACAAATGGAAACATATGCGGTTGGAGACGACCAGCTCACAAATACAGACCACGCACACACACGCGCACACACACACACGCACGCTCACACATGCACACACACGCGCGCACACACAGTGGCATGGAAACACTTGTGGTTAAACACAGACATTAGTGTCTATGTAGAATGTGACGAAAACCCCTCATCTGAGTTTCTGAGAAATCAACACACACACACACACGTTGCTGTATTTCTGATAAAAACCACACCTCCTTTCACTGTGCGCTCTCTCTCTCTCTCTCTCTCTCTCTCTCTCTCTCTCTGTCTCTCTCTCTTCAAATGCACCTAAAGTCTGACCCCGGTCCCAGTTTCAGCTGAATGTCTGATGCTCCGACTTGATGTAAAGCCTGTACAGAGTGCAGATCGAAACAGCAGCAGAGCAGCTTCAACAGGAAAACCACAATGAGGCCCTGCAGCTCCGGACACAACACACACTGCTTTAATCACACACACACACACACACACCCCTCTCTTTTAGGCCTGGTCTAGTGAAGTGAAGCTGATCTCAGATCAGACACAATCTAATCAGTCTGGGCCAGTTGGAAGTGTAAGGGTTAGTGAGTCGGCCTCGTGACCGGACGGTTGCTAGTTAGAGTTCCAGACCGGTTAATGTACTCATCAACAAGGCACCGTCCGTCCCCAAGCACTGCTCCCCACCTAAATAAGCTGCCCAATCATATCGTAGCACACTACGAATCTTCCTCCACTGAACTGATATAACATGGTAGGGAGATGATTTACACGTTATGTTGATTGTGATGCTCTCGGTTTCCTGAAGAGGTTTGCGGCCCTTTAACGAAGGTTGACGTTAGGTGACGTTAGGTGACGAGATGAGTGAGGTGTTTATGTAAAAGGTTAACGATGAGACCCTTCAGGAGCGGACGTTAGCTCCTGTAACAACACGACGAAGCTGAAAAACTTTTACACACGGCCCTGTTGTCATTAAGCCACAGTAAGCGAGATGTAGGTGGTAATGCACATCAATGTGTGTCTGAAACCGCCTCGTTTTTACCGCTGCGCAGCGAGAGGAGGTCGCATTTAGAAACGTCCCATTGACGTGGACCAATCAGAGCTGAAAAGGCATTAGCATCAAAGAGCCTGACCACCAGCCGTCTCTCCGCAGTTTGAGATGGAGACATCAAGCGTCGCTCTCGTCACGCTGATGTGTGAGTTCAACTTTTAGCTGAGCCCCTTCTGGTTTTGTTCATTTCAACTTCATTTTGTGAGAGTGAGAGTGTCGTTTGCTGTTTGCAGGTGTCGTGTTGAGCGGTGAGAGGAGCACCAGGAGGATTTCTGCAGCAGAAGTGAAGATGAGAGTCAGGCCCGGCGACGACGTCACTCTGGTTTGTGGATGCGTTTCGGGAGATTCCTTTGATACGGTCTGGTTCAGAAACGAGTCTCGACATCAACAAGCTCCTCTCTTCTTGTCTGCGTGGAACTTGTCACAAAATCCTTCCACACATTATGAGCTCCCGGCGAACCCTTGCGTCAGAACACACGACCTGCTGATTAAGAGCGTTACTGAGTCTGACGAGGGCCTGTACTACTGCACTCGGATGAGCACCGAGACCAGGAACGGGATTAAATTTCCTGTCTACCATTACGGCTGTGCAGTGTTCCGTCTCTCGCTCCTCGGTAGGATTTTTCTGGTCATCGTTGCAGTTTTCTGGTAGAGCTGGTGTATGATGTTGATAGTGATTGCTGGAAAAGCTGAGATTTCAGTTCTGTTCACATTGTTATTTTACTGTCTGTTTTAAAGAGCCAGTCGAGCCTGAGAACACCTCCAGCACCGCGTCCCCTCCTGTACCAGACTGCAGTGTGTGCTGGAAGCTGCTGATCAGTGTGTGTCCAGTGTGTGTTCTCGTCTCCTCACTCCTCTCCTCCACCTGCGTGTACTGCCTCTGCTCCAAGACTACAGGTCATTTAGCAGGCCTTCTGCATGCTTCACGTCTAATATGTCAGCACTGCTGTGTTCATGCATTAGATTACGTAAATACGTCTTGTTTTTAGAACGTTTTTAGTGACTATTTATTGCAATTCATTTCCAGCAAAGAAAAGCAATCGAAGGCAAAAACAAGAAGGTGCAAAGCATGATGAGGTATTAAAGAGACACACACACACACACACACATTAGAATTTTCAACAGAGCACACACGCTCTCCCTGCTTTTATTGCTGTAGGTCACATACGCTTCCCTGGACCCGGTCGGCCTAGGACAGAAACAGCTGCAGAAGAAGCAGCGAGTTCGGAACCCTGAATTCTGCACGTACTCTGGGATCAGAACTGAGGGAGTGTAGACGTGTTGAGGAGGAGGTGGAGCCAGGCAGTTCTGGAGCACATCGGATTAGCAGATTAACAGCTATGTTACTGTTCTTACCTCCTAAAGTGTAAATGTGGAGGTGAAGATGGTCATTTGGAAACGGTAGGGAATGTTAACTCGTTTTTACCATGTTGTACTCCATCATAAACTCACACGGAAACTTGATCATGTGAGCCAGTTCTGAGCTCTGCAGATGTTTGTAAATCCTGCTGGTTGTGATGTTTCCAGCTACTCTTTGCATAAATGTGTAAAGATTAAAACATTGCTGAGCCATCGTTCACCATTTCCACTCTTGTTGGTTGAGTTTGTTTGCTATTTCACTGTGTTATTTCACAGCGTTTGTTTGTATTTTTATTATGCGTTGCTACTTCACCCAATCTGCTGAAACACCCTGTAATTAAAGTGGAACGTCTTCACAAATAAGAAAGGTTCCTGGTTCCGGTTCGCATGTTGCAACTCGGACTTTAATTCATGTTATACGCAGGAGACGCACGTGTGCTGGTCATTTTCCCTCGGAAGCAGTGGTTTTATGGTAAAAAATAAACTTAAATGTAAAATTTTGCTGTAAAATCGAGTAGTAGTTTAATCAAACCGATTGTTATCCCGTGTTATACCACCTGCTGGACAAGCTGCTGTAGTTCATCACCAAAACAATATTGTACAAAATAATAAGCGAATAAAAGCCCAGAACGACCAGTGCCGTTGAGCAGCAGAATTTATTTTGTGCAATTTTACTTCTGTTGTCCTAAATACATTTCATTAGAAGATTTTAAAATAACGTCTCCGGGAGTTTTTCACATATAAGGTTCAGTACGTTTTTAACATTATATGTACAGCACATTTATTATACATTCAAATGCACTCAGTGTTTTACTGAAAAAAAGACTGTCAGTGTTATTTTGTGTTTATGGTATTTTTCTCTAATTTCATTTGAAACCAATATAAAATGCACATGTAAAATAAATGCTATAATAAAAACCTAAAATAACAAATACAATTGTAATTAATAAAAAGGTATAAGCTTGATTGTAACCCTATATAGTACATTAAAGAATAAAAATGAAGAGCGAAGTGTATACTGTACTGTATTGTAAGTTTGGCTTTGCCGCACTACACAAATCGGGCCACCAGGTGGCAGTGCGCGACCACTCACCTGTCACAGGTGCTGTTCATGGTGCTGAAGGGCGCTGTCCAGTATACACACTTCTACAAATACAGCATGTAGACAAATTAAACCCTGATTTCAAACCCACCACCACCACTACTAATATTAATAGGTGATAATCGAGGAGAAAAAAATACTTGAAATTGTCATACGCATTTTTCGCCACAAGAGGGCGTTTATATTACCTATAGAAGTGCCCTAGAAGTTGCACCCTAGTTACTGTATTACTATACAGTATGTACACTCTAGATTTTCTGCCCTAGATTGCCTTGCTATAGAAACGCACTGTAAATTCAGTAATAATAATAATAATAATAATGATGATGATGATGATGATGATGATGATGATGATGATAATAATAATAAT